>CABFOW010001327.1:0-41306 GCA_902141385.1 Timema californicum | reverse complement strand
GTGTGTGTGTGTGTGTGTGGGTGTGTGTGTGTGTGTGTGTGTGTGTGTGTGTGTGTGTGTGTGTGTGTGTGTAGGTTGGAAAAGATAAGATAGATGGAAATACTAAGGGAATGAGGGGGTATTGGAGAGAGTTGTGGCAAAGAGAAGGATATTAGAGGTTGTTAGAAACCTGAAGGGGAACTGAATTGGACACTGGCTGAGTAGAGAAAGTCTACCCTGGTGGATGCTACAGAAGGAATGGTGGATGGAAATAAAGGTAGAGGACGTAGAAGGTACCATTTAATGGATAGCATGAAGGTGGGAGGTAGTTAATAAAGATGAGGGTGATGTCCAAGAAAAGAACAACTTGAAGTGCCATCATTCTATCATCTGCCATCAGGCATAAAAATAAATAAATAAACTTAATGACAACTAGTTCTTGAGACTGTCTACGACAGGTTGATAGTACGTATTTTCCCAACCTAACCTTCAATTGGTAAATGTATGGGAGGTCGACAAACATAATTTTAAAAATGCATGAAATTCATGAAGAGGCGAATAAGGAAAATACGGCACGTAGGGATATATTATTTTAGCACCACGTACTATCCATTCACGTAATATGCTTATGTACTAATTACGCTAATGGGTTAGCAATGAGGAAGGTTGAATCCATACGAATTGTATCCACATTAGCGTAAGGAGAGAGAATGGGGAAACCATTTAAGAAAAAACTCAGTAAACCAGACTGTGATCAAATCACAATATCCCCGTCATCAGCAGTCTAGTCTAATGTGGGAGAAGCGGCTTTGACCATGCAGCCACTGAGCTGGATATTAGGGATATTAATAAATGTGCACTTTTTAACTTAATGACGTTATCTCACGAATTACTAACTTAATTCTAGAACTATCTCAATGCCTAATCCTCCTGTCAATTCATCACTATGAAAGTAAAAGTCCTCAACTTTACAAATAATTATTTTTGCCATGCCTGGAGTCAAACCTACGTGGTGCAACATCTTTCTGTCTCTTTCTATCAACCTCCCAAGCAAGAAGGACAAGAAGGTAAAGACAAGGGATGATTGCATTACGTTATTCGAATATTCTAGAAACAGTCTTCGTCAACAACCGTGCTGGAAGGCGGAGAGGACAACAGTCTCACTATAGTCACCGAGCAGTTGGAACCTGGGTTCGTCGAGACAAAATATATTTTTTATTAATCATATTTTAAGCATCCCAGTTCCCTAAGAAATGAAATAGCAGAGCATGTGATATCGGATATCGTATTCACCTGGTCCAGTACAGCAGTAACACTGAGTAAACACCTAATTAGATTTGCATAAGTAGTTTAAATTATAACCTGACAACAGATAATATCAACCTAATTAGTATAATATAAAAACCCATGAATTGTGAATAATAAAAAAGAACAACAGGATGGTATTTGCAGTAAAAACCTTACAACCACCAACCGGAGCTTGAACACCAATCTCGGGTGACCTGGCGGTCTAGGGGTAAGGTGTCAGACTTCTATGCTGGCGGCCGGGGTTCAATCCCCGGTCCCGGCAAAGATTTTAGGTCCTTCATTTCATCTCACAATCACCCTACCATTGCAAATTAGCGTAAGTGCGTATAACCCGAACGGGTAGTAAGACGCAGTGCTAATAATAATAATAATAGTAATAAACACCAATCTCCCGCCAATGAAAAACCAGATCAGATTAGGAAGATGCATCAGTAAGCTACAATAATTTATATTTTAAAGCTCATTTAAAGAATTATCTTGAACAAAATAAAAAATTAAGAAAAAAATATGCCAATGTAAGAAAGTTAACCTCTTTAGCTTATGTTATCTATGAGTTGGGTACTAGTAAAAGGGGAATTAATCCATCAATAATATATAAATAGGCCAATATACATAGATAGTATAAATACATAAATAATATATAAACTTAGATAAACGTTTTTATATATTTATAAACTATAAACAGTAAGAGGTAAAAACATTATATATATACGGTTTATCACAATAGGTAACAAGCTTACCTCTCTAGATTACACTATTGTGTAACTTATAACATACCAATAGGATAGTAGCCCACTTCAGTTGTATAATGGTCTAAGGCAGCGCTATTATCATTCGAGATAAGCGTAAGGGCCAAATGGGTAGTAAGACGCGGCGCTGAAAAAAAAGGGTAGTAGATATAGCCTATATGATAATAGGTCTACTGATTCCTATAAGGGTAAACAGAGTGTACATAAATCTCCATGTTGTAAGATCGCAATCGAGCCATACCGAACGAGTGGCGGCCGCCGACGTTAGCGAATAAAGTGCCAACAGTTTCGGATAGAGGATGTCATGTGATCAGCACAACGAACCCTCCGGACATTAATCTCACTTTTCTAAACCAGAGCTGCTACTTCTTTATTCAAATAGCTCCACATTTGCCATCACAAATATGAGTTTGACACCGTTCCAGACCCACTTCTTCCCATACTTAAAATTTTCTAAGCACCTAGGATAAAACCCAGGGCCTCAGGACCTGTATCCAGGAACTCGGACCACTAGACCACAGTATATAAAAAACAAACTATTGCATGAATTGAAATAAGATTAAATAAATTTAAATGTCACTCACGTAATAAAAAATGACCAACTATGAACGTACAGTGGGACCTACATATAATATCGAACTTTCGTACATCGAAATTCTCTATGTATCGATGTTTTGGTGAATACCAATGACACTAGGCCTACATAGAAAACTGTTTCTATACATAGCAAAAAAAAAATCTATATGTAAAGTCCGTTTTCACCATAGTAATTGTTTGCTGAAAGGCTTTTTCCCCTACCAGAAATCTATTATACAGTAGGATATTGGTAAGATAAAAGACCTTTTAGAGAGTAATTCCTACCGTGAATGGAGTATAGAATATTTTTTAAGACAAATCGGGATCCCCCCTTAACCCCCCCCCCCCTACGTAATGACGATGGTATAAGAAAAACAAGTGAGAAAAAATCGAACGGAGAATTCGCAAGAGGAAGAAGGAAATGTTTGGTCAAGGTCATTGCGACGCCGACGGGTCGCCTAGCGGAGTGGTATTGTCTCAACACTCCTAGGCCTTTCTCCTCTATAAATCGGGTTCAACCCACCAATCCTTCTAAAAAGAAATTTTGGCTGAGCTTAACACAATACGTCGTGGTCTTCAATTCACCGAAAATGTTCCTTATGATGTATCTCACCGACCTAGGTGTGAACACTTTTATGATGAATCCTCATTAAAACTTACTGTTCATCAAGGCATTAGAAAGTGTTTCACACAAATGTAAATCCATTTGAATACTTCTGTACATGTTTTTAAGGTATGTTAAACACATTCTTTCTTGTTTGTTTTTAATTTCTTTATGAACACAACTTGTACATAGTGTAATTCACATTCATTTGTAATGATTGCATTGATTAGTAAATATGTCTAAATACAACAGACTACACAATGCCATGTATATAAAAAGATCGTTTCTATTCATCGAGGTTTCTATTTATATAATTTTTATAGAACCATCTACTTCGATATATATAGGTCCATCTGTATATATAATATAAGTAAAGTTTAATTGATTTGATTTTATTTCCTTACACCAATGAATTGTAATAGGAACCCTACTTTGGAGAGAACTGGAGGCTATTGTTATCAACTAACAACCGTGGTGCCAGGTAATCTGTACTATTTGAGTATCTTAAGTGCCTGCAGCTTGGATTAAAAATATACCAATGCAAGAAAGTTAGCTTTAATCATTCTATAGTCTAGAATATAATGACGCACAGTGGTTTTAAGGTGAATATGCAGAGAACACGAGAAAATGTCAGTGTTTTTGTAGTTTTTATACCAGAACATTTTTTTGGTCAAAATAAATACAATATCGTTTCTCTACAAACAACGAGTTAAATTTTCTTCGCTATGTGATATCAACAGTTGTTGAATATCTATTATGAGCAGAGTGGCATAATCTAACAAACTTTTTAAATGAAGAGAAAAAGTTTTCATGAAATTCCAGGACACCCTTGACAGATTCAAGAAATGTTTATATCACCATGTGAAGAAAATTGATTTCTGCGTATGTACTAAAGCAAGATTTGATTTATTTTGACCAAAACATGTGTTAAAAGAAAAACTACAAAACAAACACCTTATTTCGCGTTCACTAAAACCCCTTTTTTTACGTGTCTGCAGATTTTATAGTACCAAGGCTCTTTAAAGTTTAGTCAATTTTTCTATCTCTTTGACCATGGGAACAAGACTTGCTTGTACTATATTTGCTTGTTCAACACAATGCCAAGAGTACTTGGACGTAAATATAAACGAGAGCACTCCGAAGCAAAATTCTACAAGGTATTGATTCAACAAACCATGCTGAACAAACCGCAGTATAAGAGAAGCAGAGACAAGAGGGATGGCAATGAAGAAAAGCTTCAAGAGAATGTAAGAAAACGTTTTGGAATTGTGTAGTATGGCGTAATGAAATACGGAATGCCACTTTAGAATGCGCTCACACCCGTCCCCCCTGGCACGCCCACACATATATAAATATAGGCTTTTCACGGTAAGTTGGCCCTTTTATGATCGTCAAAAAATTAATAAAAATATTTCCATTTCCACAATAAAAAATGTTATATACATTTTACTGGCCGAATGGACTAACTGAATTTAACTACACTAAGGGTAGTGTTGAGAATAGTAGAATTTAGTATTTATGTTACACCCCAATAATGACTATGACCATTTCATGAATTGGCCAAATTTTTGTTCATTATGTGAACTGACACTAACTTTGTCCATTTCATAAATTGGGACTTAAGGGGATTCATGCATGTTATAAATTGGGCATGGGCTAAATTGAGTTCCAAATGAGTAAATATGATAAAATTACCCCATCGAAAGACAATGATATATATATATATATATATATATGATTTGGCTCTCAAAAACTCACTTGGAGTAAGTCTTCCCAGGGTTAAGAGCTTTGTTACTTGTCCACTCAAAAACTGACGCATGATAAAAACAAAAGTACTTGAGTCATTTTAACACAGTATATAAGCAAAAAAAATATCTTCTGTGAGGCAGAAAAATCTGGCCTGAAAGTGGGTTGGGGAAAGAGAGAAAAATATTTGTTTAGATAAAATGCTTGCTACCCGTATCGGTGAGCACGCAGAATAAATGTCAAGATAGCTTGGTTCAGTTTCATGGTGACGTAAAGGCTTAGGCTCGAATCCTAATGTGTGTTCTGCGGGTTATTCTACTAAATTGTTTCCCACTAGCTCTACGAAAATTTGGGTAAATTTCCACTAAACTCTAGCTTACCCATTCCTACCGCAATAGTGCAATTAAATGTGGTTACCCAAAAGAGACTCCTCTTTTTTTCCCTTATATCCCGGGGTCCCATTTAAAAATTTTAATTTCTTCTGCTTATTTTAAGTCACCTTCCTTCCGAAATTAAGTTTTCTACCACACTGAAACTAAAATGTTTAAATTAATTTTGGAAATTTGAAGCCCCTTACATCCGTCTCCCTATGTGTCCAATTACCACTTAGAATTTCAAATTTTAAGATTTGTTTGGTTAGCTGGAGTTATACTTCTACCTTTCTGTCAAATTCAAATTTTCTACCACATTTGAAAGTTTTTTGTATAAGCCCCACCCCGATATTTCCTAGAGCTCCATTTTGAAATTTCCCATTTTTAGATTTTTCTGGTTATATGAGGTAGTCAGTCTCCTTTCCTTCCCGAGAAATTTGAGGCTTATATATAAGTGCCTTATCTGGGTTTTTTTGACACACACAAACACAAACAAACACACACACACACACACATACTTACTTTCTGCATTTTATATATTTCATATTATATATAAACATTCTTCGAGTATAAATAACCATTTGGATTATGCACATACATTAATGTTGCTAATGGAATGGGGATAAGGAAGGTAGATTGGAAAAATGTACACGCATTTGCGTAGAAGAAAATTTGAAAACCCTTTCGAAAAGAACTGCTGGACACAAATGTGGGTTTTCGGACTGTTCTTAAAGATAGATTATTTATAAATTTTAAAATGGCTAGGCCCTTGTATAATATATACATACTAAACTCAATAAACAAATATGTATTTAAAGCTATAAGCTCATGGCACACCGACATAAAATAGCTATATATGTAATACAGTACCTATAAGCTAGGTGGACACGTGAAATAAAAGTCAATCTCGTATATCGTATACCTGTGACGGGTGTCCGGGGTGTGAATCCCGGCCGTGTGTAACAAGTGTTTTTAATTAAATGATGTTTAACTTCCCCTCTACACTAATACGAATACATTCGCTCTAAATGGCTATTTCTCATTGCTAGCCCATTAGCGTAATTAAATGTGGATATGCCAGCCATTTTGTTAAACAGTTCGAATACAGCATAATTAAAAAGAGAGCCAATAAACAACACACTCATTTTTCACTAAACAAGCATCCAATAAGAATATACTAGTTTTAACTAAATTACGCCTCATTATTTTACTATATGACTATTATATACATTGAAGCAGATAAGAGAAATTCTACCCGAATTAGAGATATTAGACAGTAAAACACGCAATTATCTTTAATACATTATATATTTTTCGCCGCTTCGTACTATCCGGCCGATCTTTTAGATCTTTAATGGTGTGGGGAGAAGAATTTTAGATTTATGTGGAGGAAGAGTAAATAAACCATTTAGAGAGAAAAAAAAGAGTCAATATGTACGGCTAGGATTCGAATACCATTTGAAATTTAGGAAGAAAGCAAATTAGACGAGCTTGGCGAGAATAAAACTAGGCGAGCCTCCTTATCTTTCCATGACCTGTGACCTTGGTGAAACATACATTTTTATTTGGCAGTAGTGTTCGAGTGTTGAAAATGGAGGTTAGGATTCTTTGTGTGGGTTTAAAAATTAGATAAAATAGTATAATGACCACCACAATCGCCCGTAGTATAGCATGTCAAATAGGGTGTACCCGCGGTGTAATGTCTAATGCGAAGTGATGTTTAAAAAATATAAAAACCAAAATATATATGTAAAACTATTTAAAAACCTATTCTCTTAAAGTAAAAAATCAAATATCTAATAGTTGATCATTAATCCCCCACTAATTTAAAACACATTTACAACCTTAGCAGAATAAGATAAAAAGTAAATTAAAATTAAAACAAAGTGTCACTTAAAAATGTAATTTTTATGTATAGTAGTGAATATTTAATAGTTTATAAAGTATTCAGTCAGTCGTATTGAAATATTTACACGTTCATCTATAAAATGTTATTAGATCGAATATAAAAAATTAAACACTTGCGGTTAATAAGTTTGGAAAATATGATAATCTAATTTAATCAAAGTGGAAAAAATTAAAAAAGAAAGAAATCCAAACGCAATTAGAATCATTTATAGTGAGAAAAAAAGTGGGGATTTTTTTTTCAAGAAAATTCCTATGCGTGATTTCCCATAATGCAGACCTACACTTTACTACAAGCTTGAATTAAATTTGTTTAAAGATATTATATTAATCCAACCCAGACTAATTTAACCTAACATTACATTCTAAAACGTTTAAAGGTTAAATTAACTTAAAGACCAAACCTATCCTTTGCTTGTCCATTTCAAGGCCCAGGCAAAAACTTTCATCCAGTTCATGAATTTGGAAACGATTGGAGCTGCCCAGTTCATGAACAGGACTATTTTTTGCCCGGTTCATGGAATGGTCAGGAGGAGAGGTCAGTTCATTGAATGGACAGAAATTTTACCAATTCATAAACTGGTCAGATTCACGATAGGGGTGTAACATATATGTAAAATCCAACCACCTCGTTACCGGCAAACCATACCAGACGAAATTTACGTTTAGTTCGCATGTACACCGGGGCGAGTCGCATTTAAACCCACCTGCTAACATGTAATGTTAGTTGGGTGAGTGATGCAAAGTGGTTTTATTTGACAAAATGGCTACAAATATCTGAAAATCAAATGAATACTAAAATTGATTCTTAGTATATTTTCATCCGTCAGAAAATGTCAAAAGTTACTGTGAACCAGCTTCCTGGCAGGCCTGCGTCTACCCACTATGCCAACAAATGTCAACGCATTCACGAAACAAAAGGAAATGACGGCAATTCACTTCTTTGCTGCGGTAGTGGTATATCCTGTGTGCAAGATAGAGCTCGTGGATAAAAGCACATAAACCTTTCTTTGGAAAAAGGATTTATAGTGACAAAAACACTACCAAAGAGCATTATGAATCAGTTTTATAACACATCATAGCACTAATTGACACATCAATAATTATGATTATAGCTTCTTGAATTAGACAGTAATTATTAGTCAAATACTGAGTTGAATAAAATTTCTCATTTGCGTATTGTCATGTTGGTTAACACTTGCTTCCACATTATGCATCCATGACAATGTCATATAAAAACAACTAAATCTCCGACACTAAATGTAACCATCCATACTTGATTTAACTTTTAATTGTTTTATACATGAAATTTTGGATTTTGTAAAAAATGATTAGTCCACTACATATACATGAATACATTAAAAACCATTTTTACAATAAAATGTTTTCGTGTATTCTAGTTTTAAAGTTGCCCCTACTGTAATTATAAACTTTAATTTTATATAGACATGCCTCGGTGGCCATATGGTCTAGGGCGTCACTCTCGCAATAGACTATACTGCTTATGACATGGAGATTAGAGTTCGAATCCCAGTTGGGTTTTGTTTTAAAAATTGTTTTCCACTCTCCCTCAACGTAAATTTAGGTACATTTCCTTAAAATTCAATCTTCTTCATCCCTAACTCATTAGCGAAATTAGTACTCGTAAATATGCGTGTAACCTGAACAGGTAGTAAGACATAGTGCTAAAAAAAATATTTCGTGGTGTTTGATATTCGTCTAGTCATATGTGAGAGTTTCTGGAGGCGAAGTTATTAGAAGTTGTTCATGACGTATTTAAATAAACCAATAAAAAAGTAATACACATGAAAGAATTGGGTTTATCACGAAAATTAGATCAACATTCTAGTAATTGCAGCCTTATACGAGTATATAGATATTTCTAAAAATATTTATTCAATTTCGAAGGTTGAAGCATTCCAGGAAATATTAAAGAATATGGTGGAACGTTATCCTGCTAGGTAGGTGAGTATAATAACTATTGTAAAATCCAAGAAACCGATAAACATAATATTGATGTGTATGTGCTCTTTAGACAAACTCACTTTAAGTCACTTTCACCCTCATCGGTGGGTATGTGGACTAAACTTAAATGTTTGAATCCCGGCTGGCCATAGTGAGGAAGTTTTTTTAATGGTTTCCCATTTTATTTTCACGAAGATATGGGTAAACTTCCTACCAATTATACCTTTCTTCCATGTAATCCTTAAGCGTATGTAAAATTCGTATATCCTGAGTGTGTATTTAAACATGATGAGAGGAAAAATATCCCTATGATCGGCAAAGCTATATCAGTAAAAGGTGTCTTTTTGACGCTGACCCAAGCGATTGGAGTCGTAACATAATAGCTTATGTATTTTCAATAATGTTAATATTTATTTGGTAAGGAGTAATAAAATGATAAAATTGTATTTTCTTTGTTATTATTTTCATTCCCTTCGCATTATTTGATACTAGCTTTAATTTTCTATGACATGTTTCGTCGCTATATATAGATGTTACATTATCTTCAGGTCTTATTTATGATATATTTTAAATACATATTATCGGAAAGTTTGTGAAATTTTGAGGTATTATATTTAAAAAAAACAAAAAAAAAATGTTGAGGTAATATATGCGAGAAAAATATATTGCTACACATAGGGTCTAACACCTCAACATTTAACAAACCTCCCGATTATAAGTATTTAAAATAAATCATTTTTATCATAAATAGGACCTGAAGATAGTGTAACATCTATCACTATATAAGACACCGAAACATGAAGTTATAGAAAACGAAGAATAGTATCAAACAAGGAGGAGGGAATACAGATAATAACAAAGAAGATACAATTTGATCATGTATGTATTTTGGTAGAGAGGAGAGAAAGGAAGAGCGAACGTAGATACGTTTTCTTTTAAGAATATTCAAACAAGCTTTAAATTAGTTTTATTATTTTATTTTTTTACTGGGAAACAATTCGTACTCTCTGGATTAACAAACTTTTGTTCTGAAATAAAGATTCTCTAAGACCATTCATACTATTGTTATATAAAAATATAACAATGTCTATTGAAGTTATAATAAGTTATTTATTAGAAAAACCTTAAGAGATACGATATTTTTTTAAATAAAAATGTCAGTGATAAGGGTCGTCCCCAATAAAGTTTATTCAAGTTTTTTTTTTGCTTTTAAACGTACACGCACTGCGTTTACTCTGAAAGGTAGCAGGATAACATTGAAGGGTAACACTATGGTTCACCTAATTAGAAAGGAACATACTCGAATTGGACAAGGTAAGACTTACTTTTAAGGCTGATAGAGTGTTCATGGGCCGTGGTCAACCCCCTCCCCCCTTCCTCTCCACCAACATGTTTTTTAAAACAATTCAAAACTTTAAGATCCCATCCAACATAATGATTAAAGGAGTTATTTGATATATGATTAGGCTCCCTGCATATTTTATTAGCCCCTAGTAGTTTTGTGAACATTAGACCTCGCTATCTCCATATTATTATCATCGTTACTACAGCCTTAATATCGATCTTTGGATTTCAAGTAGAAATATACTCTTGGATTTTAAGTTGATATTTCTTCTTGGTGATAGTGTTAGACAGAAAACAAAGGAAAAATAAATTTAATAGTAAATTATATTAATCGAGGATAATCGTTGTTCAACTTAAACTAATATATACAGTTATATCGACATATTCCACCAACCAGACAGACTTCCCCACCAGTGTATATTATTGATTGGCCCAACCGTTGAGAGTCTATAGTAACCATTTACATTTAAAAATAATAATTCATAAGAATTTTAACCATTTAAATTAACTTAAATATAAGAATAATTATTTTAATTGCAGTGAATTAAATTGAGGAGTAGGCCTACTATCTAATGTATTAACACTTAAAAAAAATTCAAATAGAAATTTAATAATTTAAATTAACTTAAATCTAAGTATTATTATTTTTAAAGTAGTGAATTAGGTTTAGGAGTACTATATAATGTATTTACATTATAAAACTTTTAAAATTAATTCATAAGAATCTCAATCAATTAAATTAACTTAAATATTGATTAAATACTGAATGGTCCTGACGGAGCTATTAGCGAATAACATCAAGTCTCCAAATATACCTCACATTCAAATCAAACCAAAAAAATGTATCCCTGAAAGGGAGTTGTAGCTACATCCTATAATTTGAAAGAAATGTCATCGATGTGGCCCAAGTCCGAAAATAATAATAGTTTTTATTCAAACATCGGTTGCGAAAGCCTTCAAAACAAACCACCATACATTTATGTGGCATTAAAATATACGAGAGATAACCAAGCAATTAGATGCCAACTCCATTTTATAGTCGGTTAAGCACACTGATTATGTTTTTCGTCAGTAGTTAGACAAGTTATATAATATGCCACTTTGAGCTATCATTATTTCATCACGTTGGTGAATGACCTTCACAAAAGAAATGACTCAAGATCACTGTGAAATATCTAGCATGATCTTTTTATATAGTTTTTATTTTTTGTTTTTTATTGAAACCAGTCTTTTTACAGATATGGACTATCCGAACTTGTTTTTTTAACACCACGTCTTACTATCCATTTGCACTATACGATTATGTACTAATTACGCTAATGGGCTAGGGATGAAAAAGGTTGAATTTAAGGACGTGTACCCTCATTTGCGTGGAGAGAAAGTGAGAGAGAGTGGAAAACCAATTAATAAAAACCACCCTCAGTACACCCAACCGGGATCAAACTACATTCTCCCCATTATCGGTAGTCCAGTATATTGAATGAGTATCACCTTGAGCCATGTGGCCACTGAAGTGGGTTAGCCTAATTTCATCACATTATTGGGAAAGGGGTGAATTTGTTGAGTTTAGAGGAAAAAAATTGCTGAAATGGTGCTTGAAAAATCTTTTCGGAAATAACTCTTTCATTAATCATGACCAAGATTCAAACCACAATCTCTGGGTCACTGAAAAACTTAATCAGATGATACTGACGTTTCGTCTACGTGCTCACTCATGCTTGTTTTACATATTAAAATATACTACTAAAAAAAGGTTTACTGTGGAAATTATTACCATATTGTATATTATTATTATTATTATTATCATCATCGTTATTAAAATTATTATGGTTATTATCATTACTATTTAGAACTGCGTCTTACTACACGTTCAGGTTGTACGCTTAAGTACTAACTAAGCTAATGTATTAAGAATGGGAAAGGTTGAATTTAGAGGAAGTGAACCCGCATCTGCTCGGAAGAAACCATTTAGGAAGAACCACCCAAGTTCACCCAACCGAGATACGAACCACAATCTTCCCGTCCTCAGCAGGCTTGCTCAACATGATTAGCGCGTTAGCTAACTACGCCACTGAGGTAGGTACTACTATTTATAAAATGTAGATATAGTTTGTCAAAGCTTTCCTTTCAAAAGCATCGTCCTCCAATATTTGTTCCTAAACGCCAAGAAAATATTAAGTTTCTCTTTGCGCCCGAGTGAAATCCGACACCTGATCTTTTTCTCACTGTCAAACCAGATAAGAAGAGAAGCGCCTAATATTTTGTCCAAGTGCCTACTGATGCTAGTATCTTGGATTAAATATGGAATATTCATTTAGATACGTTAACGATAAAATGCCTTGGATTTAATATAGTCCTAGCCCTAAACAAATAGGAGTTTGTCAGTTAATGCAAGGGCACGTGAAGAGAGGAAAATAATACTTTGGATAAAGTAAGTACAGCATCGAGCCAGGGCAAACGAGATAGGCCTGCAGTAGATCCATGTGAAGAGAAATCGGAGATAAAAAGCGAATAAACAGTCGCCGACATAAAGGCAACAGACCGTATAAACGAGCGAGAGACGTTCAACTGAGAAGTATTTTATCCTCAAGGGAGGAAGTCACATTTCCGCATGTAGCGCAACCATGCGTACCACTTTTTTTAGACATAAATATTTAAGATATAAAAAGTGTTATTTCGTTTGGAACATCTCTTGTTTTTATGAACATTGGATAGGGAATAGGATAAGGTGAGGGAAAGGGGAAGGGCCATAGCCATAGCCAGGCCAAAATTTCAGGGAGGGTTTGGGATGTGCCACCCTCCAACTAGCACCAGCAAAGAAAAAAATACGAGTATTAAATGATTATATAGGTTAGGCCTATCTGGAGTTAATTTTTTTAAAGATAATTAATGGGTGGGATTAAATACTTTAAGTGCTATCAATTTCTTTAAGATCTAGAAAATTACATCTCCAAAAATGTATATAGAGCACGTCTTACATTATTGCATGAGTGTGTGTGTGTGTGTGTGGGGGGGGGGGTGGATTAGCACAACTCCAGGAAAATATTTGTTCCCCCTGAAACAAATGTGTTCCTTCATCTAGATTTATTTCACTCACTTCTTATATTTTCTAATATTTTACGATCTAAAAAATAACCTTCAAATAGCTTCAAGAGGCATCGAATTAAAAATAAATAAATCTGACATTGTACCGCAAATAAATATGATTTTATTTTCTAAAAGGCTATTTATTCCTTCTAAAAATGAAAGAAGAGAAGATTGGTTTGTTCATGTACTGGAATTAATAGTGTTGACTCAGAAAGCAAAATTTAGTATCCAGGTTAAGTAAACCAGTTTAACACACACAAACTAAAAAAGCATTCACACATAAAAGTATTTACAACACGCACCTATGTCAAGTAAGGCTGTTCTCAAGTTGCAACAATTTATATTTTCGCAAACTGGAACCAGTTGAGGGTTATCTTCCACCCTCAAGGGAAGCTACTCTCCCCCTCTACTTATCTAATTCCTACCCTTGGAATCTCATTTCTCTTGCCGACGAATCTGTGATGTGTTCTCGGGACTTCAATTTCAATAGTTTCAAGTTGAAAGGTTCTGCTATTCTCTAATCTCAAAGACTTACCCGCTTTTAAAGCTCTTCTCACACTCACTAATAATTCCTTCGTCAATATTTTGTCTTAGTTTTCAAAGCTTTATTGCTTGAGTAATGAACACTATACACTTTTTTTCCAAATAGAGATTTAGATGATATTAGTAGGCCCTAGAAACAAAATTATAAAATCTAATCTTAAATGAGCGTAAACTACAAAAACATGTAATGTTCATTAATAATTAATAATCTAGTAACTTTCTTGCATACCATTTAATATAATAATAATAATAATAATTTACTCACCTGTCAATCTGTGTGTCTAATATTCAAATTGTATTTTTTTTCTTACCGAAAATTCATAGTTTTTGTTTTGCCAACTTTCATTTGAATTTGGAAAACTAATCTTTGTTTCTAAGCCTTTAATGAATTCTACTATTTATAAGTAAATACCTTACAACTTTATAAAATCATGTGCCATTATTTTATCAAGATTAATTACACTTTCTCTGTCATATCTGACAAAATCTATTTTTTTTAAACACAAAATCCTCAACCTAAGAACGACAGTGATACTTAAAGCATTTTACCAAACATTTAGCTACACGCGACAGTGAATGATAAAACAATGACAAGCTTATTCCAATATTTCCAGTCTTCTCACATTCATTCTCTGATCATATTCCCAACGAAATCGATGGAAGCTAATTATTAAATCAATCACGCAAACACAGCCGTTTTAATCCATACCCAATGGTAGTGGAATATTTCACAATACAGTTATCAAAATTGTGCCAATGTTTCGAAAGAGAAAAGCACTACTTCTGTTAAAATTAAAAACTTATATTTCGTAACCATTCTATTGACAAATCAAATTTATGTAACTGAAAGCTTCTAGTCAATCTCTTTTAAATAATTTTGTTTCTACATTACAAAATAATATAGGCCCACACATGATTAGAATAAATTAATTTTGATCATCAATCAATTAATAGTCAAAGTTTGGTGAAAAGTATTTGCATATTAAGATCATATTTATATTAAATATGAGTGTTTCATTTTTTTTAAATCTTGTAGATTAATTTATAACACGGCATAAAAATAAGTTCACTCTTTGTGGGTTTAGAGCAATAGACATTCAAATTAATCGTAATGTTTGTTATTACAAGTTTATTTTAAATAAGCTATAAGCTATAAGCTGGATGTCCGCCTGAAGCAAGGGGTGGAAATGCATACCAAAGAGAAAATTTTTTATCAAGAAAAATATATATGAACAAAAGCTAGCATGTCCATTTCAGCCCAGGCGCGGCAAGCCGCAGAAAGCACCGTTGCCAGAGAAGTCTCGGGACAGCTGGAGGTGGGGTGCCTTGAGTTACCTTAGTCATCCCTAGCTCTGGTGGGTGGAAGAGCGAAAGAAACAAAGCGCTGTAATATTTGAATCGAAACATTCTGTACCGGTACGTCTTCGCGAGGGCTCACTTACCTCGCTTCAGGTGTAATGACTTTTTGGAATTTGGAATTTAGCTATCGACAAATGGTTTAATCTGATTCAAGAGTTTGTAAAACATTTCTTGAGACACTAAGTACTGTATAGATTTCTTTCTGTTGCTCAAGAGGTCTGTTAAAAGGTGATGATGCTAACCAAAAACAGCGCTTTTGCTGATGTTCGCATGGACCCAAGTTCTAACCTCTCGGGTTTATTTCTCCTCTTAATGGAAACACTTCATCCTTATACTTACTATCATACATGTTGCACTCACCACATTAGAACTGACATGGCCTCAGGAACATAGAAAAAGGCTCTCACGTCATTTGATGCCCTTTTTTTTGCTGCACCTTTCCACGTCAAGTAGATGAACACCCGCTGCGTTGCAACTTACAATGTCTTGCTACCCCTTGCCTCTAGTGGGCATCCAGCTTAACCTCACTATGTAAAAGTTATTATATTCCCTAAAAATATTCCTGTGTGAACTACTGAAGACTAAGCAATTAGTTATTTTAAATCTACTTCAATTAAACCAAGTTAGTCTCACTAAAAACCTTCCCACTAAACTAATTTTAGCTAAAATATAATTATAAATTAAACCCTAGCTATACACACACAATTAAACAAACATACAAATATATTATATATCTGAGTGTGTGTATGTGCACAAACAATCGTGCTCACGCTGAACGTTTTACTAAGCGTTGCGGTTAGCTGCTAATTGGTTAAAAATGAGGAAGGTAGAATTTAGAGGACGTGAACCCACATTTGTTTGGAAGTAGAGTGGGAAGCCATCTAAAAACAATAACTCCCAGTTCACCCAATTTGGATTCAAACCTCAACCTCCCAATCTCTGGCCAAAAAGATTATACGAGATTCATAATTAGTCCGCGTGCCCACCAATGCGGGTACAAGTATTTATTAAAATTTTCTTGCCTTGCTATATCTATAAAAACACAAAGATATAATATAAAACCTCGATATAATATAGTATATCAGATAATTTCGTAAAAATAGTAAATGGTGCTTCTTCGGATACACGTGTATTTTTAGAACAGTGAAGCATGGATGGATGGCTTATGTAAAATACACCCTTCGTTTAATCTTAAAGGTAGTAAACATATATTTCAAGATTACACTCTGACGTATATTATAATTAAGGGTCAGAGTGCAATATGTCAAGGTAAGACTGCTACCTTTCGGAGTATATGTAGAGAACTTGAGAACACTGTTTTTCCACAGCCAATAGGCGACAACTTTTAAGTTTATGTAGCCAATTAAAAAACATTAATAATATCTGATTGTGTTATAAGTAGGATTTTTATCTGATAATAGTTTGTCAATACTTGTCTAGTATCTGCTATGCTCGTGACAAATATTCAACAACTGTTGATCTCACCATATGAATAAAAGTTGATGTTTCTACTAGAGCAATATTTGATTTATTTTGGCCAAAAAAAGTTGTGCTATAAAAACAGCAAAAAAAAAATTAATATTTCTCGCATCCTCTACACTTCCACCTTAAAATTCAATGGCTATGCCACGCCCCTATTTAAAACTTACCAGTATAGGTGGGCATATGGATTAAAGTGCCAGTCACGTCTTGACTGGTTTGCTGGTGATGGGGAGGTAGAAGTTTAATTTCCGGATGTGTGTAATGTGATTGTTTCATAAATGGTTCCCCGTTTTCTCGCCGAGGAAATACGGATATACTTCCTATCAGAACAGGATGAATATTCGGATAGATGGATGAACAATAAGAAAGGGGGCACTTGGGTCGATTCCTGATTACATTCATAGCCATCTTGAATGGTTTTCCATTTCAAATTTGCAAAGAAAACCACATCATATGCTTAAGAATGCATTCAGGAATGCATATCATTGTCTTTAAACGAACCATAAGAGTCACTATAAACTCCCTTTCAAATGTGTCTTAGATACTATACCTTCAACACAATTATAATAGTATCTCCAACCTTTTTTGTTTGGAGGAACCCATAAAATATTTTGTGAAATGTCAGGGAATCCCTTCCTGGCTGACACATATTAGTTTCTATATGAGTATATAATAATAATTTATTATTATTATTATTATTATTATTATTATTAGAACCACGTCTTACTACCCATTCGGGTTATACGCACTAACACTAATGTGTAATGGTAGGGTGATTGTGAGATGAAATGAAGGACCTACAATTTAACGTGGGATCCAAACCACGGTGGAGGCTTGGCATTCCCCACATTCACAAGCTGTGATTAATACACGTCTTGTCAAAGGTGAAGGAAGAGTTTTGCAATCAGGTAAATCTGTGCCGGGACCTAGGGTTGAATCCCAGGCCCACAGCACAGAAGACTGACACGTTACCCCTAGACCACCAGGTAACCGGTGAATTAAAACATATACGTGTAAGCCACTAGGGTTGATTAATAATAGCTAACTCATACTATTGAATACCATAAACATTTCAAGAATATCTATTGCTGATTTATATTTACTAATTACTGTCCCTTCGGTACTTGAACTTGGCTTAACTTATCAATATTCTTACTAACCTCACTTTTAACAATATTATCGGCACTCTTCTCTACAACTTCTTCGGACACAAGCGTTCTTAGCATATTTACATTTAGTCCAAAAATTATGAACAGACCAATTAAAAGTCAGCTTTTGCAAATTTTCGTGGAATCCCGGGAATGGGTTCATGAAGCCCACAAGGGACTAGACTGCCAGTGAAGGGGAGATCGGGTTCAAATTCTAATAGGGTATACTAACAAGTTTTTTTCCCTAAATGTATTTCCGCTCTTCATCCACGCCAATGCAGGTACACTTCCTACAAATACGGACTGCTTCATCCCTAACACATTAGCGTAATTAATATATATGCGTAATAAGTTTGTTGTGAGTGAATTGGCACTCACCGGATACTTTTATGAAAACAATACAATATATTATAGTCTCCAGGGTATACGTGCTGATAGAATAGCTAAATAGTCGAACTTGGTCGTCTTGGAGTAAAGTGCTCACCTCAGAGGATATTCATGGACTCAAAATCAGCTGGGGTCAAAGGGTGATTAAAATCCGTAGCACAACTTCCTTCGGAGGAGAAGTTAAGCCATCGTGGCATATAAAAGAACCCTGGAAGAGCAAAAGTGGAAAGCTCTTTCCCTCTCGCTCATATATATTCTCGTGTGCTGATACAATCAGTCGGTTCATAGTGTACACCTTAAATACTTCAAATAAATAATATATATATATAAAAAAATAAATATAATTTGTACACTAAGTGGAGGATGTTGTTTTTACACAGCCTTCTACTAACCATCCAGGATACCCACATTTAATTAAGCTACTGGGATAGAGATTATAAAAGTTGAATTTAGAGGAAATTTACAAGCATTTACGTTGAAAAAGGGTGATAAACTAAACAACAAGCGTCAATTAATCCATCCGGGATTCAAACACTGACCTCCCCTTCACCGGAAACCATATTAGACGAGTCTGCCATTTAATCTACGTGACCACTAATGCTGGAAGTGGAGTGTTAAAAAAAAAGGTCGACGATGCGTCAAAATGTGTGTCAGTATGTGGATAGGCCTATATTATTATTTTCATAAAGTTCTATGCTCTAATACACGGTGTTTGTAGTTTGTCATAGTAATCGATATATTAATAATGGCTTTAATCATGAGAACAATGTGTCTACTAATTAATGAGAATACAGGGGGGACCTTCACACAGAGCGTATTACAAGTCTAATTAATCGTGCTTAGCTTGTTTGACAAGAGAAAATAAATATGGTTTCTTCTCTGCTTGTTGAGGTGAATAACCCATAATAGGGAAACGGACAGCGTATTATTGAAAGGCTTTGGGAACTAACCAAACAAATTGAGATTTGTAGGAAGACGTTTTTTGAAACTAGAAAATATTAACTGGGCTAGCTCAAATAATAATTACAAATAGAAAATTATATGATTATATCAACAAATTTATAAATAGGGGAACGTAATAAATAGAATACGACTTTAAATATTGATAAAAAGTATATTCACAAATTTCAATGTGAATTTGTATATTTTAGAGAAAGGCCTATAGCACATAAACATTTGTATACATTTATAATATTAAATTACCAACATATTTACATTAGTAGCCACATGGACTAAACGTCATGCCCGTATAGACTGGTTGGCCAATTATGTGAAAGCTTGGGTGAGAATCCTGGCTGGGTATACATAGGTTAGTTTATCCTAAATGGCAGTCCAGGCTCTCTTTTTTTCCCTCCAAGCAAATGCAGGCACATTTCTTCTATGGTATATCTTCCTAATCCCTACCTCATTAGCGTATTTAAAAGATTATATCAAGGATGGGTAGTAAGATATGGTGTATAAAAAACAATGGAAGCTAGATAAACAACAGTGTGCTTGACCAACTCAGATTCATGATCTCTTTATAGTTTTTCTTTTTCAAATATTATCATTAATAATAAAAAATCAAATACCCAATTGTAAAAAAAAGCACAGAAACAAAAGCTTAGATACATTTTATGGAAGGCCACTTATTATTTTTAATATTTGCCCTTTATTATCATGAAAATATCTCCAAATGTCTTCTAGACGATTTAGATATTGATAAATCGTCTTGACTCTGGGAATTTTGGGGGCTGTGCTCCCTTCCACCTCCCTCCCAAAATTTAATTTTAGCCACTATCTTGCCAGTATGTCCACCTCAAAGTACATTTCTGAGTGCGCCATTGCCTCTGAATCTGTAGAAGTCGAGCGCGCTAACAATTGAGCTGAATGCTGGTGGAGGGAAAAGGAATATTGTTTTTAGCGGCTTGGATTGTGGTCAGATAACCTAAGTACGTTAGATAGTTAATTAGGGTTCACCGATTAAGAATTCCAGTTACGTTCTAAAAAATTCCTAACGAGTTTTCAGTGTGTAATAAATACAGTATATTTAAAGTTATTTTTCAAGTTTCTAAAAACCTAATGTTATGTAGTTTCCAAGTATATACAGTGTGTTTAGGGTTTAGTTTTGTAAAAAAAAAAGGAAAAAATGACATCATTTATAGATAACCTGCCAAATAATTTAGGCTAACCTAACCTAAACAACAAGACAAAAAAGGTCCTAGTGAAATAATAATAATGAGAAGAAAATACTGGCTATTCCTCCAATTCATGTGCTCAACTGCTACACCAAGATCCTTTCATCGTTTGAGCCGGGAAGCTCTGCACGTAATTTATATGCCATCGACTAAAAACCACAAGCTGTAAACAAAGATAACTCACACTATTGGGATTAAAACCAGTCCTCTTAGAGTCAAGAGTCTCAATTTCAACCACCACACCAGCCCTAAAGTACAGTACCTTACTCAAGTTCGACGCGTTAATATCGTAGTCATTTTAGGAAATCGTAATTGAGAGTGCAATTTATTAGTTTAATCTTTAGGATAGTGTTCTTTTATCGAGAGCAACTATCATCAATATTAACTCAACCATTCCAAAGTTATTACAAGCTTAGTATTCAAATAAGCCGAACGGTCTAAGCCGTCACTTTCATGATAGACTTGCCTGCTGAGGACGGGTAGATTGAGGATTGAATCCCAGTCGGGTCTACTGAGGGTGGTTTTTCCTAAATGGTTTCCCACTCTCATTCTACGCAAATGCGGGTAGATTACATCTAAATGCTTCCCTTCTCATCCTTACCCCGTAAGAGTAATAATCATGTACGCGTATAACCTTAACAGGTAGTAAGACGCAGTGTTTAAAAAAGTATATAAATATTCAAACTGTTTGAAACGAAATGGATGACATTTCACATTCTGAAAACAAAGATTGGCATTTGAAGCGAACTAACTACACTGAATTATTTCGACATTTAGTGTATTTTCTGTCAAACTTCAGCAAAATGCCGGTAAACTTTCTTCTACACAATGTGACACTATTTTCCTAAAATATGGCAGCTGTTAAGACTTGCTTTAGTGTATAATTACAAATATTTTGAATCCAAATCCTTTAATTTCTTCATACCCACATCGGTGCACACACGGACTAAATGTTAGGCTGATCTAATCAGTTTTGCCAGTGACGAGAAGGTTGGGGTTAAAATTCTGGTTGGCCATAGTAAGTTATCTTCCCCCCCAAACCCAATTTTTTTTCAGCTTTCTCGCCACGCTAGTTAGTACATTTTTTAAAAATTCTACCTTTATTATTCTTATTACATTAGCTTGTATAAAATACGTATACCCTGGATTAGGTATGTGCTAAAAGTATCGATACTTTACTAATATCAATATTTCCCTTTCGATACTAGTATTTTACTCGATACTTTTACTGATATTAGTACTCACATTCTGGTATCGGATCGGTATCGAAAGATACAACTTTTTTTGTTATCTTCACTCATGCTGGGAATGTTTTCTAGGGTGAAGAACTTTTGACAATATGTCTCAATTCTCACTCCTTTTCTGCATAACAAGCAAGAAGCAACTCTAGCATTCAATCTCTTTTAACTCGTCATAATTCATAGCTGTTCTTTCATCTTTGTTTATCAATACAACGTGATACCTGAAGGGGCGAGTGGTGACCAGTCCATTACTCGTTTATCAATGAGCATGGTCATAGCAAACTAAACAAAAGAAGCTTTTGTAGTCAACTCAAAAGTCCCCCAAGCAGACGAAGCAGAAAAGTTTATTTGCGTTTCGATACTAATACTTACTTTTATCGATACTTTTCTCTCGATAATAGTAAGGTATCGATACTTTTAATGAGTACAGTATCGATACTTTTCTTTAGATACCACATCTCTACCCTGAATAGCTGGTAGGATGCAGACGAGAAAAAACCTAGAGTTAATAAAAAAAATTACAAACATACTGAATTTAGCTTGCGCTCCCTTCCATAAGAACATAAGAAAACATTAGTTTTTCTCCCTCATAAAAGAGAACGTATAGATATAATCAACTCTAATCATGGTGAGAGTTGGAGAACACAGTGTGAATCAAATGGTTGTCTTTCCGAGAAACTCTACAGGCAAGAGGCGCTAATTAACTACTCATTCATTAAATTAACTTAATAAAAGAGCACCATAATATGCTCCAACGGTAATTGAATTGCTAAAGCCTACGCCAACTCCCTTTCCTCTTTAGTTCCATCAACAATTCACAATCATTTTTAAAATATAATCCCTTTTCAATAAGTAATTACTTTTACTCTAATTACTAACAGAGAATTACATGCACTTTAAACAAGGCCAATTAATATTTTTCTAAAGATTTTAAAATTGATTTGATGATTAGTATTAATCCTCATAGTTAGTATCCCTTCAAATGACATAACATTTTGCTGAAATATATTAGCAAAGAAGAGCGAATTGGTAACCTTGTCTAGTCGGGGGACGAGAAGCCGCGGACTTCGAATCGTTGCAGGCTGTGTGCTGTGTTTGGATTTTACTAAATGGTTTCTTACCCTCCCTCAACACAAATGCGGGTACATCTCCTTTAAATTCTACTTAATTCCTACCTCATTAGTGACATTAACATAAATAGCTTGGACGGGCAGCTAGACGGGATGCATAACGAAACTTAAACAAGTATTTTAATTAGTACGAACAGACTTAGGGTGGTCATTTAAATATCAGTAGTGGCTTTAAATAAAATTAATAATTTTTAAGTAGATCTAGGTGTAATATAATAAATATCTTGTAGGAACTAATACGTAGGCCTAATTAAATACCTAAAAAAACTATCAGTTGGTTAAATTTGGTCAAATAATTAGATTTTTGTTGTTGTCAATTTTAAAAATCCTTTTCACACTAAAAAAAAATAATTTCATATTATTTCAGGCTCTTAAGAGCTGGCATAGTCGTCCTCATTCTCAAAACAGAGGTACCTAAGTAACCATGCGCTTAGAGATACACTAGCGAGCGATACGTTTTGGATGGATAAAAAGATGTATGGCTAAGGCCACGTCCCCACTGAGTCGACAAGTGTCGATCATCGAGTTGATTGGCTTCACTTGTCCCCACTGAATTGACAAAAAAATAATAATCAAGCCGAAAGCAAAATGTTTGAAGAGAATGTAATAACAATAAATTTTGGAAGGTGTTGCTTGTGAAGCACTAATAGCTGGCCCATCATGGCAACTGTCGAGAATTGTGTAATTTCCTTAAAACTTCCTATGTGTATTTTATAGATTCATATGTAAAAATGTCTTACTGCTAAGGTGTTTTACACCCTCTCTTACAGTATCCCTAGGAGATCTGTGCATAGGCCGGGCAGGCAGTAATAATCAATAGTTTGTGTTTGGGAGAAGGACTCATTGAAATCTAATTACGATTAAAAACAAACTTCAAATAACTCCTAGAGGCAGCCAATGTCTCAAGAAAAAATCTAAATGAAGATCTAGCCTATATAAATAGCTTCAAGGGGCATCTATTTTCAAAAATATTTTAAGAGAAAATCACGCTAATTAATAGCTTATAAAGGTTTTTTTAGCACCATGTCTTACTACCCGTTCGGTTTATATGCTATTTAAAGTTACTTAATTTTCCGAAATTTTTCCAAAAGACTTATAGGGCAATGTTTCTCAAATTATTTCCCGAGAGTGGACCACTTGATGGGCGTTCGATTCACACGCGAGCCACCCAACTTGTTAAACTACCTAGAGTATATTTATTTACCATAGTTTTTATACTTGAATGACAGTTTAAAAATCACATGTTTAGGTTTTGGGTTGACAACACTCGTAAAATATCATTGTTGTGTTATAAATAAAGTTTTTTAATTACCTGTTATGTTTTACATTTAAAATAACGTAAACTTACGTTTTCTCACACTATTTCATTACTTTTAATAATTGCCTTTTATCCAACTCGAAACAATGTTTTAAACATAAATAAAAGTAGGCCTACTTAATCTTCGTTTTTGAATATTGTCTATGATGCATAATATAGTGCATACATTAATACCTTTCAATACAAGCAACGTATTTACTTGAAAATGAGAAAATACTTGTAATTTTTTTATATAATATATCATTTTATTATATTTCGAAATGTTTAACTTAATAAAATATGTCTATCCACTGTGTGAGTGCACCAATGTAAGGAACTTGTTTGCGTCATGATTAACTGCATGATTTAATTCGTCAGTCACCATTTTGAAGCTATATTTGCTAGATCTTTTGTGAAAGTGCTTTGAATAATATTTTTTTTAAAGTAGAATTAAATGATAAATAAACTTTGTGCCCGATCTCAAATAAATATATAAATAATATTGACCCAAATTACTCTGGTTAACTATCACATTCATACATTACCATATGTTTCCATCACATTTATCCAAAGAGACAGATGTCAGCTGTTGTTATAAAGATACATTAGGGACTATTTCTAGTAACTTTTTGAGCTGTCATCCAAGTAAATTAGAGTGGTGAATTTACTTTACCTGTAACGTGTTGAAGGAGTACATTTTCTAATGAATGTGTTTATCAAGCAGTAAAGACAGCATATTGATATAACTTTGTTTCATATCCACATTTTCCAGTCCAATTTCCATAGAAGAACCCTCATCTGACAGATAGAAATGATACTAAATCTACTGTCAAGTTATGTAGTCTGTAACGTTTGAAATATTTAATAATAAAATAACACCAATATTTTTTGTAAAATTTTAATGAATGTCTGTTCTTCCTATGAAAATTGGAATTAACTTTTAGAACAAAGTTTTAACATAGCTAGCCTTTCAATATTGTACTCTTTTGATTTATTTCACTATTTAATTTCTAATAAAGAAAAGACAATCTAAATGAAAAGTTTCAATCTAGAGATAACAATCAAGCCTTACGTTTTATGTGCCCCATAGTCCAAAAATATTACATTTGTCCTCGGGATAGTGTTTAGATTTGAAGCTCTCAAGTAAAGAATAGTTTAATGTCGGGTAATTTTTTTTAACTGACCTAACAAATTCGCTTAAAATCTATATCTAGGAAGTATTTATATGGTAGTATAATAAAGATCAATTGAGTTTAGATTACTGATTACTTGTATTTGTAAACTTAGTCTAAAGCCATTAAAGACTATTTGAGAAAACAAATATGATTATGTCATACTATTCATTTTCCTGTGCTACCATGAGTTGACCACCTGATAGACCACCGTGGACCACAGTTTGAAAACAACTTTTATAGATTCATCCAGGGTTTAACATTTTACCCCTGGGCCATCTCTCAGTTGATCCCCCTCACTTTAAAAGAGCTTTCATAGACCAGGCGACACGCCCTTTTGCCACGTTTTAGATACTTGATAAAACTTGGGACTAATTGCTCAAAGTATAAATTTACCTGCCACGTCTCAAAGAAAAGAGGAACAATTTTTTGACATAAATAACAGTCGCTTAGAACTCGGCGCTGAGGATACATTTAGCCATAGTTTAGTATACGTCTTAATCCTGTTAAACGTTGGATAGGCCACGAGTAATCGTGTAACTTAGAGACGTGAGAATGAAACTTTCATCTAAATTTTTCCGGAAAGTTTTCCAAAGATTGCAATGTTTTTAAGTTCTCACTTCAGTTTAATTTATCCTGAATACGTTAACACTAGAAAAAAAATGGCTAATGGTAGCCTGGGGGAGCAGCTTTGATTTTGGGGTCCAGGTTAAAATGTTCTGGGGATTGTTTATATAGTTGGGTTTTAAATTATTACTCAAATAATTTAAGGTGTCTAAAATTATCATTTTGAATTAATAAAAAAAGTTATAAACTAAAATAAATATGGTGCAGAAAACAAAACATTAAATAAAACACTTGAATAATGAGAATCAAGACTCGTTAAAGCATCCTGAACACACGAACAGTGGGTTACCCAGGATTTTGATCGGGGGGGCGTTTTACATAATGATTTTCATAATTGCACCATTATATATTTCATTACTGTAATATTTGGAAATGTGATTTGAAGTAGGAGGATAAGAAAGATAGAGAATCAGTGACGCCCACTAAAAATCTGGGGTCCGAGGGCTTCTCCCCCAAGAAAATTTGTTATTTCAAAGGATGCAAATGGTAATATTCGAACTAATTTGTACCAAAATTGGATCCTCGGCCTATCCTCTAGCACTGTGTACTCTATTGGCTAACAAGCCTGTGTTAACACATTCTTCTTCACACTCAGGATTTGCAGTTGGTGGAGGTTGGGGAATATAGGCCCTAATAATATCATCTGACCCTTCCCCTCTTCTTGATACAAAAGTGTTTACATAATTGCTCTAAAATAATAATTCCAATGACTGTACCCACTTCAAAACTTTATGTAGAATGAGTAAAGACTAAAACCATTTATAGAAAACATTACGGTATCACAGGTCCAGTTTTCATTTAGGTGCAGATTTACAGTAAGTTAAAAAAACAACGGAAACTGTATTCCTTTGAAGAGCCCTAATTACTGCACAAAATTATTTGTTTTTTATTAAACATAATTATACAAAATATAATTGATTAATTGACAGAACATAGTACTTATCATATTTTTGTAATATTTTTCATTTTCTGGGGAGGGGCCTTCAGCTGGGGGGAGGGAAGTGGGTGCGCCCCTGCACACGACTGACGTAAATTGACACTGCGCATGCGACAACATTGACCAAAACCCACTGTCATGCTTGACGAATACGTAACTCAATTGAAGATGTTGCCAATATAATAAAATTTATTGGATTTGCAATTTAAAAGATATTGGTAAACATAAAATTCTGTTTTATTTCGCTTAAAATAGGCAAGCATTGCTTTAAATGATTACAAGGACCGACCTCACCTGCTGGAAATATTATTTTAGTTCCAATAAAGCATCAACAGGTTTTTTTAGTTCTCTCCTAACACTCACGTACGACTGCAGCGTTTGGTGGTTGAATGCAAAAGTGTCACTAACTTCGGGATTCCCTGGTCTGCTGTAGCCCAGATATGTTAAAGTGGGATGAAATATAAAGTAAATTAAGGTAAATACTTTTGCAGGGTTTTATTTTATAGCAAAACATATTTTTGGCCAAAATTAAATCAAATATTTATCTAGTTGATATGCTAAGTTTAATTTTCTACACATAGAAATCTCAACAGTTATTGCATATCCATCATGAGCCTCAGGATCACCCTTATGAGAGTGTAAATTGTGTGGCCGCACAGGGCCCCGAGCTTGTTTAGGTGACAAGGGAAAAAACAAGTTGGGGTGGAAATTTTTGCTTACGTCTTTAGGCTTCCTGTATAGGCGATCTAGCAAATAAAGAGTGTAAAAATAAATAAAAACATATTCATGCGGTTTGATTTATTAAATGAGTTAAGCGAGTTCCCCGCTTTAACTTTACCGAGTTGCACTTGTTTGTCTATCTGTGGTGGATATGTCTCGCGATAACCTTTGAAATTATTAATCGATTTAATTCAATCTTGGTATGAAGTTGTTCCTTGTACCTTTATACAGATCAATTTTGTTGGTGAATAAAATCTAACTAATTTTTGGGGATAGATCAGCCCTTTCATGTATAGAAATAGTGGTTCTAACATTAATTAATACAATGTATTTACTTTTAAAGCATTTCCTTGAAACTTTATACGGTTGTAAATTGGTATATAGGTGCAAACTACTGTAATAACATTAAACAAAAATAGTTTTTTTATTTAATTTTTGATGGGGGAAGGGGGTTCTGGTGAGCATTGTTATATTTGATGAATAACTTTTTAAATAATAAGAAAAGAATAATACTCTAGTTCCACAATGCCCATGAGAGATATTGAATAGGAATATACTCATATAATTCAATGTAGAAACCGAGTTGAAAGTTGGAATTTAATATAAATTCCAAAGATCAACTAGAGTAAGATATGGACTTTAGAATGAGCAAAAAATTGATTTAAATTATGAAATCTACTATATATTCATAATAATATTAAGAGTTAAGAACACATTAAATTAATACAATTCACACACACACATAAATGATAATATTTAGCACCACGTCTTACTAACCGTTCGGGTAATAATTACTCTAATAGACTAGGAATTGGGAAGGTTGAATTTAGAGGAAGTGAACCCGCATTCGCGTGGAGGGAGAGTGGAAAACCATTTAGGAAAAACCACCCCCAGTTCACCCGACCGAGATACGAACCTCAAGCTCCCCGTCCTCAGCAGTCGAGCTCAACACGACAAGCGCGTTAGCCAACTACGCCACCGAGGCGGGTCACACACACACATATATGTGCGTGTGTGTGTGTGTGACCCGCCTCGGTGGCGTTGTTGGCTTTCAGCCCTAATAACAATATAAAAAAATCTATCAATAATTCCCATCTTAATAAAACCAATCAATATCAACAAAGTGGCATATACCAACTTACCTGTGAATGTAGTAGTGTATATATATATCGGTCAGTCAGGACGTCGAATTTCAACTAGGTTTTTTGAACATTTAAGTGACTTCAAATACGACAGAAATAAATCCAAATTTTCTGAACACCTCAAATTATCATCAACCCACCCCTATGGAAAAATGTATGAAGCTATTGTATAAATCTCCTAAAGGAACAACCATGAATACTGCTGAAAATATATTTATTCAAACCGCTATATTCAATAACAAAAATGTTCTCAACGAACAAACTAACTTTGAAAATCAAATACTCATTAATACGCTCAGGAATCTTCCCCAACTCACTAGAATAAAACAATATCCTATGTGCTCCATGCCCATCCTTCCATAGTAGTAAATGACCTGTTCGGGCCAGTGTCGAGAAGATTACAACCTTCCCCCCTTCCTTATTTATAATTTGTCTTTCTTTTCCCTTCACAACTTAATTCTTTATATAATCAATTCTTTAACATAGCTATCTATTAGTTTCAACGCTTAGACATGCTTAATCTCACATAACCTAATGTTTAATTTCAATATCCTTGACTTCTTAATTACCGTCTAGAACATTAGAACCCTAGTTCATATATACACGGTTGTTTATTACATTCATTAAGTTCAGTTTTGTTCTTCACAGCTGAAGGACTCACATTATGAGTCGTTAACTGGTAAATATGTTAATTCATTATCTATATTTGTTTTTTAATTTAATGTTTGTAAGATTTATTACTCTGTCTGAATATTTCACACAGGATTTGCACCATAACTTATTTTTGGTTTTTATTCCCTAGTCCTGATGATGGCGTCAACGTAATACGCCGAAACATGTCGTGAACCTTGGCTGAAATGTACCAACATTTTAAAAAAAAGGAACAAGGGCATTAAATCAGATAGGAATAGAATTCAATTTATTTCAATTCAGATTAACCTATAATTTAACATCATTGTATTATTGTTAATTCATAAACTTCTACTATTCTAACACTTATACAATTTGTTTATTTACGCCAATCTTCACACTTGACTTAAACTGTTATGTTTAAAATTTATATTATTTTAATGTGTTATATATATATATAAATATATATATATGTGTGTGTGTGTGAATTGTATTAATTTAATGTGTTCTTAATTATTCATATTGTGATGAATATATAGTAGATTTCCTCATTTCAATCAATTTTTTGCTCATTCTAAAGTCCATATTTTACTCTAGTGGATCTTTGGAATTTATATTAAATTCCAACTTTTAACTCTATTTCCACATTGAATTCTATGATTATATTTAAAAATTGTGTCCTTACTACATTTCAATATGCTTTTCAAGAATATTGAATATGTGTAGCAAATTAATATCTGCTACAGTTAGAGATATTTTTATTTTGCCAAAAGCGTGCTTTGTTATAAAAATGACAAAAATATTTTAATTTAAAACTCTTCCATTCCATCTTCATACTTCAATAATAAAATCAAAAAGTCTTAACAACTTCATTCCTGTAATTCAATTATATGAGATTTTCCGATCGAAAATTAAGCAGAAAATGGTTCATCTCTACTTGCAGCTTCAGCACATCCTCGTATTACATGGCTAGGCTGTTTTGTGTCAGACTGTCCTTGTCATCTATTTCCTTCCTTCTAGAGTAAACATACTAGTCAAGTGTGTGGTGACCTATAGGGTTTTATAGATCTTCTTGTTGTCTCATATAGTAAAAGTATTATAATCATTGACATTTTAGAGCTCGAGACTACGCTGTAATTATACGTTTTATGAGCTTTCGAAATAAAAAAAATAGGGTTACAATTGTGTTTCTCTCTTATTCTTTTTGTCTGGCTGTATTTCTGTTTGTATCTGGAGTTAAAACTGAAACGGTTTGACGTATATCGTTCAAACTTAATATTTTGATGTTTTATGGTCATGACTAAAGGACAAATATTTATTTCAATTCTAGCTATAAAATTAATAATGGTTTACTAATAAGTGAGTTCTGAAAATTCTTGACTTTTCAAAAATGTTTTTAGCAATTTAATTTAAATTTAATATGTTGAAAATATTGTACATGGTAAATAACAATAATTACGTGCTTGTTTGTAGTAGAGAAAATCATGTAAGGGTATTTTCCCTACAGAAAGTGTTTTTAAATCTGTGTTTCAAATTAGAGTAATGGTAAACTATTTGCAATTGCATCGTATTCATTTTATTACCTACCATTCCTAATTCACTTTCAGTATATTGGCTGAAATTCAAATTCTCTCTTTGGGAGTATTATATAATCGTTTTTGAAATAAAGTATCTCAATAAATTGGTTGTACAGATAAAATATATTAGGGGGCTCATCCTTTGTACAGTTATTAAAATGTAGGCTATATTAAAGTATTTTGGCTTGTATAGTCTATATTTTGGCCAGTAAAATCTAATAATTGTAATTTTCTTTAGATGTACTGCTTTATTTAATTTGAATATAAATATCGCTGACGCATGTTAATAAAACAACTTTTAATTGGATTTAGACATTTTAGTTAAATTTCTAACATATCAAATTGTTAGGAAAATATATAAAATTAAAAAATATACCTATATCTTCACTTTAGTTCATTTGAACAAATAAGATGGTATTCTTGGCTACAGTAGGCCTATTGGGAAAAGTATTTTTTTGAAGAAATATAATGAATGAATAAATAAATTAACTCAAAGCTACTATGTCTTAAATAATCCTTGAATACTAAATTGATAAGAATACAGATAAAACCAATCAATCATTAGTAAATATAATTATCATAAGTACCATTCTATAAACTTAATAAATTGTGCGCAAACACTGTCACTTAGTTGAGCTAGACTGCCGAGGACGGGGAGATCGAGGTTCGAATCTCGGTCGGGTGAACTGGAGGGGTTTTTCCTAAATGGTCTCACACTCTCACTCTATGCAAAATCGGGTTAACTTCTTCTAAATTCAACCTTCATTATTCCTAACTAATTAGCGTAATTAGTACTTAAGCGTATAACCCCAATGGGTAATAAGACACGATGCTAAATAAAAGAAAAAATTAACAATATAAATGAATGCATAGTTAGACAATTTATTATATTATCAGCAATAATATCGCGCACCAGTGGTCATGCGAACCAAATTTTAGGTTTATCTTGTCAAGTTTGTTGTTGGGGAGGTCAAGGTTCAAATCCCATCTAGGTGTTTAGAGTTTTTTTTCTAACAGTGCCACAGTAGTTCACCCCTCACCGCATCAAATATCGGTAAATTCCTCTGAAATTATATACGAACATGTAAGCTAAGGCGTCAGCCTCCTCTGGTTTGTTTTTCCGATAAAAAAAAAGGAAGTAGTGGTTCTAATCCTGCTGGGTGCACTAAACATTCAGCCGGTGACATGCAACACCGACGTTCAGAAAGAATTACACATAGCGCATAGCACATAGCACGTAGTACATGGATGCATCCATTCGTAATGAAGTCGTCTGATCAACAGGATCTACCCCTACTGTAATTTATCATAAGGCGAAAGAAGAAACGACATATAGTAGAAGTATAGTTTTTTTTATCAGCACGTTTTACTACCCGTTTGGGTTATATGCTAAAGTACTAGTAACGCCAATGATTTTAGGGATTTGGAAGGGTATATTAAGAGGAAGTGCACCCACATTTTATTAGAGTTTAAATACATTTTTTGGAAAAAACCAACCCGACCAAGATTCAAACATCGATCTCCAAGTCATCGGCACCGAAGCGGTTATACACGTATAGTAAAGAGTGGTGGCAGGGACCAAAAGTTGGTCCAACAAGATACTGTGACCACCAGTCACTGTAAATAATCACTGGTAAAACCCCATATATTTAAAAATCATAGTCGTCACAGATAGAGGAAATAGCCCATCCCTAGCGACAACTAAACGCTTGCTGCACGTCAAACAAGAAACAATTAACTAATGCGGGGATCACGATCAACTTAACGTTAACTTAACGTAACTTAATGTAACGTTCACTTAAAGTTAACTTAACTTATGTGTGATCACGATTCACTTAACTTAACGTAACAACTCGAGCCAAACATATGCATTCTCGAGTATGATCTGTGGTTTTGTACTATTTGTAAAGTGATGGTCTGTGAATGTTTACAGTTTTCAATCAATATAATAGATATCTATTATTAAACTTTTTTGATAAATTTAGTTCCCTATTTTAGTTTAATTATTTAGTTTCAATGTCTGATCACTATAACTTACGCTAAAGTGTAAACATTGGTCATAATACCAACAAATGAATTACTAAATAGCCCTGTTGAGGTCACTCACATAGTGGTTGGCTGGCGAGATCACGGGATACCCTTCAAGTAACGTAAAGTAAAGTAAAAGACCTCCCAAGACATCTCTTACGTTAAGTTAACTGCAAGTCAACGTTAAGTTAAGTGCATCGTGATCACTTCCATTTAAACACACGAGGAGTTCCTTTACGTTAAGTTAACGTTAAGTTGGTCGTGATCCCGGCATAACCAGTCTATTAAATCGTGGCGGGGCGCGTGACAAATGCTGCATGCAGTATGTGTCACGCACCTCTCGGTCTGAAGTGATATCACTTGTATAGTATTGTTTAATCATTGGTGAGTTATTGTTTAATCACATGTGTCATGTTACATGCATCGTGTGTTTTCGTCACCTTCATCCGATGTGAAAGCTAACCTATTAGCTTTTTTTCCTAAATAGTTTTCCACTCTTTCTCAATGTTAATGTGGGTGCAAAGTAATTAATAAGATATGTCAACATATTATGTTGCTAAATCAGTTTTAGTTAACAACATTTCAAAAATAATCTGAGACCTCAGCTCAGTCGGTAGCGTGTCTGTATATTGCAATAAAGGTCCCAGGTTAGATTCCCGGCAAGGCCGAAAAATTAATCAGTGATGAAATGTGGGTTTACGCCGTCAAAGGGATGAATTAACGGCTGGGGACTGGATGATGTGCTTGTCCTAGTCTTAAGATAGATTTTAAGGTATATGAAGCTCCACCAGGTCTAGCAAGTCGGTAGTGGAAAATATATGGCTTGAATAAAAAATTGACCCAGGCCACAGACTGGAAATTGTAATGGATGTAAAAAAGAATATTTATATATAAAATATATACATATATAAGGCACGGGAACGAGAGTATAAAAAATATATAAATGAGAGAAAGAGAGAAAAATAAAAAAGTTTAAAAAAGGTTGATAAACAAAGAGGAGAGAGAAAGAGAAATAAATTGGTATATTCATTAAATACTCAAGTAATGCAATAATATTAATCACTACAAGCTCAAACGATAAACAAAAACATCAATAGGGCCTATAAACCCTCAACATTTTGGTGAATTAACACCCCCTTCTCCCCAGCAAAAAATACTTTTTATCTACCCCATTGATTTTGCTTGCAAGAGCTTAAAGAATGTGTTATAAACATTTTAAGAGAGAGAAAGTAACTTTCCAAGTCTATAAAACCCAACAATATTATCTAATTTTAGCCCTCGATAAGCTATATAGCCTATATTAACAAAGAAATGTCCCCCTTAATAAGGAGGACTATTTTAGGGCACACGAGAAAAGTTATGTTTTGCAGTTTATATAGAAATACTTTTTTTTTTGTCATAATAAATTAAATATTGCTTCAGTGCATAAGGTTCAATTTTCTTCACATGGTGACCCCAACAGTGGTTGAATATCTGTCAAAAGTGTCCTGGAATTAAATGCCAACATTTTCTCTTCATTTAAAAAGTTTGTCATCTAATGCTGCTATGCTCATGACAAATATTCATCAACTAATGATTTCACCATGTGAAGAAAATTAAACTATGTTTATACTGATGAAATATTTTATTTATTTGTTCAAAAAAAAATCGCTATTAAAACTGCAAAACACCGTTTTTCCTCGCGTCCCCTACATGCCTACCTTTAACTACGAGCCCTCCGTTACAAAACAAAATTTCTGGGTAAAGTACTGAGTGTTCTCGAAGATTTAAACGAGCATTTCCTCTTAGTTATTTGAAAAGTAAGGAAGATACTAAAACATGCTAACCCACAACCCTTAGTTAAGATTTAGTACTCACGTTTTCATAGGTATAGATGTAAAACATTGACCCAGATTGAAAAGACGTCAAGATGACAAGACAATGAAACAGTCACAAAGGGAAAGATCGTTGACACATTTCACTGACTTTATTTTAAATGGGCGTAAAAGAGTAATTCTATATTGAACATTAAAAAAAAAGTATAATTCAAAACGTTATTATTCTAGTGAAAAATGGAATTAAAAGCGTTAATATTTACAGTACAGAAATGAGTATATACTTAAAAACTATTGTCCCTAAATATACTGTTTTGAAACTTCCAATATGGAAATGCTGAGAAATTAGAGAGTTGTGGATTTCATTCAAAGATTCTGACCGACCATGTTGTTGTTTGTTAAACGTTAACAATTCTCCTCCCACGCCTGTCGATTGTTTCTGGGATAAAACGTGGTGACAAACACGCTTGCACGTCTAGATTCATAACCTCAATAAACACTCCAGCCCTACCCTCGCTTCATACTGCTGGATTTTCCAGCCGCGTGGTGCGTCCAACCTATTCTCCCCACCCCTTTTCCCCTTGCCTAAAAGTAAATGTCAAGCGCATGCGCAAATCTCTTTACGCCGTTACCATGGTGACGCTGCATTCCGTAGTAAGATAAGACTCCTTGAATAGATTTTTCGCTTTTCTATATTATATTTTCATTTCAATTCTTGTTTGATTTTCTTCCCCTTCAAGTTTTGGTGTCTTAAGTTTCCCGTTGAAAGTATTTCATCGCCCTAAGTTTATAACAACATAAATCATATAACTTTACGAAGTTTTATTGCCTAANGGGGGGGGAGGACCAATTATCCCGTTTCCTACAACATGATCCGTATTCATTTTCAGTTGTGTTTTTATACATATTTTGTTTAAATCCCTCACTTGTATTTAGAACTTGGTTTAAAGTTAACAGGGGATTATTAAAAGATAATCTTGAGAGTCTTGAAAATAAGAGGTGATTAAATAACTGTTTTAAGGTATTACAACTATATTACCTCAAAACTTTGTAAAGAGCACAGATATGATTGCACTATAAAGCATGTAGGCCTGGTTTGGAGGAATATAATCTTAATGATTTAGGTGGTGTTGCATGTAAGAAACGCAAGAAAATATGTGTTTTTGCGTTTTTTCCAACCACATTTTTTTTGTCAAAATAAATCAAATATTTCTCCAATAGAAACAAAGAGTTTAACTTTCTTCACATGTTGACCAAAGCATTTCTTGAATATCTGTCAAGGGTGTTTCGGAACTTAATGACAAAATTTTCTCTGCATTTAAAAAGCTTCTTAGCTAATGCTGCTATGCTCATGAATTATTCAACAATTGTTGATATCACTATGTGAAGCAATATTTGATTTATTTTAACAAACAAAAGTTTTACTAAAAACTGCAAAAAACACTGGTTTTTCCTTGTATTCCCTATATGCCCTCCTTATGACCCATTACTATTGACCACAATAATTCTTCCCTGAATTATTTATTTGGTTTTTAAAAAGGTGTACTGGAATGGCCTGCCATCACACTGTTCTTTTGCGATGCGTCTTACTGTCTTAATACCCGTTCAGTATATTTAAATAATAATAAAATTAATAGTAGGCCTACAGGGATGAGGACTGTAAATATTTAAGATAAATGTACCCGTATTTCCATGGAGGGATATTGGGAAACAATTTTGATAAAAAAAAACCTTAGTTCATCCAATAGGGATTCAAACTCTGACATCCTCACTCCAGTCTTTAGTGAGAGTGACTCCTTATTCCATGTGACTATTGGTGTGAGTGAGTATATCTTGATAATCGTTCTCGTATATTCCTAATATATTATACTAAAGCAAGCTGCACACCAGAGCTATGAAACCGCAACGCCACTTTAAAGCGGGATAGAATTGAATACGAGCCTTGGTATGTTTGCAGTTTTTATGAGAAAAGTAATTTATTGACCATCATAAATAAAATGTTGCTTCAGTTTATATATTTAGTTTAATTTTCTACACAACTCAACAATTTTATGAATATATATCATGGGCATTACGTACATTGACCAGAACTTTTCCTCTTCATTTAAAAAATTTCTAATCTGCTTCGGTGGCTGCATGGTCTAAATCATCACTCTCACAATATATTAGACTGTCAGTGACATGGAGTTTAGGGTTCAAATCCCAGTCGAGTGCATTGAGGGTGGATTACCCTAAAAGGTTTTCCAATCTCCTTCCATGAAAATGCGGGTACACTTCCTCTTACCTCAACCTTCCTCATCCCTAACTCATTAGCATAGTTAGTGCATATGTTTATAACCTGAACAGATAGTAAGAAGTGGTGCTAAAAAGAGTTTATGTTCAAATGAATAGATTTTAAAGACAAATTTTCAAAAAATGTTGAGATTAAAATATATAGAAAATTGGACTAATTTTTTTTACCGAAGAAATATTTATTTTATTGGTCCAAAAATAATTTTGTTATAATACTATATAAAACATGGACTTTAACTAGCTTTCCCTTACATCCTGCCTTAAGGAGGAACACCGCCTTTAACTAACCGGCCCCGTGGTGTGGTCAGTGAACCTGGCTACTTGCCTAGGCGTCCCGGGTTCGATTTCCGGCTGGTAAATAGGGTATTTTTCCCTTAAGGAGAATGATACCAACGGTCACCGGGGTTTATATAGTTAGTCTTAAGTTAGGAAGACTCACCCCGGCTCCACAACGTCATAATAACTCATCTCATTGCGGGTACGACGCGACGTGTAAACAACCTCCTATGGTGTACCATGGGCAACGTTCTGTGCCACCAGATGGCACCTGGCGGTCTAGGGGTAAGGTGTCGGACTTCTGTGCTGGAGGCCGGGGTTCAATCCTCGGTCCCGGCCCAGATTTATCTGATTACCAAACCCTTCCTTCACCTCTGACAAGACATCTTGTGAATGTGGGGAATGCCAGGCCTCTACCGTGGTTCGGATTCCACGTTAAACTGTAGGTCCTCCATTTCATCTCACAATCACCCTACCATTATACATTGAGGGACCAGTGAAACAGGAGCGGACGTCGTACGACGCAACACGGACTAGGTTGAAGTAATGCTAACGCGGTTCCGACTCAATCTTCCCTGCAATTATGTGCGGGGAAAGAGGAGAGGAGGTTTTTTAGTGGGTGGAAATCCCACACTAACGACCATCACACTTTCAAATGAGCGGTGTCTTTGATAGAAGTTTCCTCCTCACAAAAAAAACCATTACACATTAGCGTAAGTGCGTATAACCCGAACGGGTAGTAAAACGCGGTGCTAATAATAATAATAATTATAATAATAATAATAATTATAATTATAATTATAATAATAATAATAATTTTATTTTATTTTTTAATATTGGTAATTTTATACATATTGTTACTCTATATTGTTGTCTCACTAGATAAAATTTTCACAAATTTCCAATAGTATGGAGTAAAATCGATCATCTTTAATACTGAGAAGGTATTTATAATCTTGTTAATTTAAGTGAGTATCTATTTAATATTTCGCGCTAGTCGTGTTGAGCTCGACCACCGAGGACGGGGAGATCGAGGTTCGAATCTCGGTCGGGTGAACTGGGGGTGGTTTTTCCTAAATGGTTTTCCACTCTCCCTCCACGCAAATGCGGGTTTACTTCCTCTAATTCAACCTTCCCAATTCCTAATCCATTAGAGTAATTAGTACTTAAAGCGTATAACCCGAACGGGTAGTAAGACGCGGTGCTAAATTATTATTATTATTTAATATTTCGTATATCACATTGTAGTTTATCTTAACGAGTTCCATTTCTGTTGCAGTGCACATCATAATATAAAAATAAAACACATGACGATGCGATTTAATACAATACGGACTTATGTACACCATGTCAAACTATGTTCTCTTTATATACAGGAATCCCACGTTCGACCAGCAACGATTGAAAGTCACTAAAACTTAGTATTCTAGAAATATTTCCTATTTTAATTATCAATTATAAATTTCAAGTTCGTCTAAAAAGTTGTAAAAAATTTCCAATATTACTTACTTACGAACTAATGTATAGTTTCTCTCTACAATATTTTTATCACTGAGTCATACCACCTGTTTGGGTTATACGCATAGGTAATTATTAATTACGCTGATGAGTTAAGGATGAGGAAGGTTAAATTTAGAGTACGAATACCCGAATTTGCGTGAAGGGAGAGTGGAAAACAATTTTTGAGAAACCACCCTCAGTACACTGGACCAGGATTCAAACCCCGATCTTCCTGTCGTCAGCAGTATAGTCTGCTGCGAGAGTGACAGCTTAGACCACGCGACAACCGCAGCTGGTAATCATTAATTAAATGAGCTAAGAATGTAAATACGATTGTAATTCTTTTCCCCACCATTGTGGAAACATGGCTTTCCAATTTTCAAAACACGGGCTTGCTAAGAAAATCAGTCTTTACCAACTATGAGGTGTACTAGAACTGTATGTAATGTTTTCCCTCAGCAAACTCTTGTGCTTGTTGACCAAACAATCCTATTGGGAGGGTGTAGGCATATATTAGGTAGTATCTGGGGCACAGACAAACATACACCAGACCCAAAGTCTACAGGTTAAAATGGCTTCGCTCATTGGGAGAGCTTTAGTCCTTCAACATGGGAAGAGCTACTCGCATTCCAAGTTACAACATCGATATCAAGCAGGCATTTTTAAAAACATCTCACTTTAAAGGTGGTTTTACTAAAAAAACAGAAAATAAGTTGCCTTCCAGGCAAAAATTGCCCTTTAGTGTTAATAAACCTGCTTTCATAAAGATAGGTTCCGTTAGCAAGCAGCCCCACCCCCTTCCTATAAATCAACCCCTCAAACGGATCTATTCAAACTGCAAATTAGTAAGAAAACCTATAATATAGTGGTAGTTTTTATGTTCAAGCTATTGTTTGTAAATTGTTTAGTTGTAATAAATCTTCAAATACCGTTGACTGGTCACTTTCTGAAAATATTTGTTCATTGAATGTGGTAAGGGGGTTGGTTAGTTGGAGAAGAAGGATTAGTTGGTGGAGGGGAGGTGGGATTTCTTACACCTTAACTATGTGTGTTTGGACCGACACCCTTTTACAACGAACAATTCGAAAGCGAGTTGTTTTATTTGGACTTGCTATTATCACTGAGAACAACAACTAGCACTCCCTAGTGCCCAAGGAATCAATCTGGCTCAAAGAACGCAGCAAATCTCTCATAAGGCTGATTGTCTAGTCACTCTAGTGTATATCTTATTTGTGACCTTGTGCAAAGCGTGGTTAGTCAAATAGGAACCGAGTGAGAGAAACATTAAACACACACTATTTTAACAAGGTCTGCTTACCCTGGCAAAATTGCTTGTTTCACCATTGGTCTTGGCTAAATATAAACAAAGCTATACTTTGTTGGTTGACACCTCTCTGAAACCACTAGAACTAGCAAATCACATTTAAATAGTTACATCGAAAAAAACCCAACTAATCAATCACCATCCTATATATTTTAGCCTAGTCGGTTGTTTGTATGTCTAACATTGGCGTAGCTATATCATGAAGAAGTGGAGACTGAAATTATATGTAGATACAGCCTTCTTACTTTATATCTCATTGTAGATGATCTCAGATACACCAAGCAATGACTTTAGAGGTTAAACTAAAAAGTATCTAGTGATAATGTTTAGAAAGGCAATGTTCTTGTGTACAAAGGAGAAAACCAACCATAATTTCAGATTCCATTTAGTAAAAATACCAACAATAAAAAATACTAGATGTATTGTTTAACTCACTAATAATATAGGTTTTTCTTACATAAAATTATAATTCTTCCTGTAGATCTTTGTAAAGGAAAAAATAAGTTATTTTTTTATTTGAATATATGACCCAATAGAATATCTTACTCAGTTAACGGGGCTTTCTTATTAATTTTTAATTAAAATTGGTTAATATTTTTAGCTTGGGTAGAAGGAAAGGGCTTTTCAGGGGAAGTGAAGGAGAAAAATAATGTATTCATTCAAGAATAACACGTGTCAGTTGTATCACTTTGGTAGCTGTTTTTAAACTTATAACAACATTTAAACATTTGCTATTTATTTCTCTAAGCCTTCCAGTATAAGGAAGGGGAGATAGTCTCATAGTCTACCTTGGTCACAGAGAAGGAGAGAACAGATCCCCAGCCCCTAGGTTAAAGTTGTTGCACTCCTTTTCGAGGCTTTACTCCCTC
>CABFOW010001326.1:142360-156422 GCA_902141385.1 Timema californicum | reverse complement strand
TTTAATATTCTCATTAAGCTTGTCCCTTACAAAAATTATCATTATTTTCTCCTTACTAAGTAATATGAATATAAATACAATATATTTTTAGATTATTTACTGGGGTATTATATGATGTTTGAGAACTAAAAGTTATCCTGGAAAATGTGTGTAATGTGACTTCTCCCTTTTTTCTCCTGTACCATTCATTTGTTCGATTCCTATTTAAGGTGGTATTGAAGGGGAAGCAAGTTAAAGTCAAGATTTTTCCATTTTTTTAAACAAAAACATCAGTTTATAAAAACTAAATAAAATAATGAGTTAGTTTAATTTAATTTGAGCACTGCGTCTTACTACCTGTTCGGTTTATACACTTAAGTATTAATTGCGCTTATGGGTTAGGAATTGGGAAGGTTGAATTTAGAGGAAGTGAACCCACATTTGCGTGGAGAGAGAATGGAAAACCATGTAGGGGGGGGGGAAGGTTCACCCGACCAAAATTCGAGCCTCGATCTCCCCGTCCTCGGCAATCGAGCTCAACACGAAACTATCGCGCTAGCTAACTACCCCACCCAACTGGTCAATGATTTAGTAGATACGTTTAATTTTCTACACATAGTATACATATCAACAGTACTATAAATTTGTCGTGAATATATTTTAATTTAACTACAAACTGTTTAAATTAATTGAAAAAGTGATCATCAAATTCCAGGATGGCCAAACGGTTGAGGAAGAAAATTAGAAAATTAAATCAAATATATCCACTAAAGCAATATTTTGCTGTGACCAATTTTTCTTATATCAAACTGTAAAACAAACTAGCCTTTACCCGCCAGCGCACCTTAATATTTGAATGCGAAACATGATAACGTTCATTTATTTATATGAGGTATAGATAAAATAACTTTGTGGAGTGTTTTACGTTAGGAAATGCAACCAAAGTTAGGCTTATAAACTATTTAATATAAGGGCTAAAGTACGAAGAGAGTAATTTATAAGAAACGCACCCGCATTAGCACAGTGAGTGGATTGGGGAACCACAGTGAAAATGGCAAGTGGAACTCTTATTCCCCTAGTGAAGTTCAACTTTGGCGTAAACGGCGACTAAATCAAAATGCAAGTATAACACCTCAAACCACTTGGCCACGCCAAGTGGGGAGTGTGTTTAAGGTGGGGTAGAAGGGAAGACGGGTTAAAGACAGTATGTACAATTTTTATATAAAACACTTTCTTGGTCAAAATAAATCAAATAACTATCCAGTACAAACATAAGAGTTTAATTTTCTTCGCATGGTGATATCAAAAGTTCTTGAACATCTGTCAAGGGTGTACTGAAATTAATGACAAAGTTTTCTTTCTATTCAAAGCGTTTCTCATCTAATGCCGCTATGCTCATGACAGATATTCGAAGATTGTTGATATAACCACGGGAAGAACATTAAATATTATGTTTGTACTAGAGCAAATCTTGTATTTATTTAGAACAAAAATAAAAAGTCAAAACTCAAGGGGTGTGCGGTATATCGACATGAGCCTCTGGATGTTGAATATTCTCATCGCTGGACAGGTCGAAATAAACCCGTTTTATGATCAACCCCATTGCCGGATTAAACCGGCTCAGCCTCTACAAGATTTACTGAAGTACTCAACTTAAATCAAGTAAGACGAGATTATGTTCAAATCTTGGCTGTGTGCATTAGAGATAGCTTTTCACATTGTGCTTAGAAATAATATGGTTCTCTTTCCTTTCTTTGGGTAATTATATATATATATATATATATAAAGTTTTTACCCTGTGTGTAGCACTACATATATAAACATAGATGAATATGCTTTATTTTCGGTGGACAGAATTTGTGAATTATATCATGGAGAACAGCCAAAATAATTTGTGACGACGTATTCCAGCTGTAGTCATAAAAAAAAGTCCGCAACGCCTTCAGGTCAAACCTCGAATGTATTGTCGTTTAAGAGGACATTCCCGGCCAACCCCATATTGATTAGACTTTATTTTGGAGACAATATGAAGACAGGAAATATTTATATTTTTATTCCCAGGTTTAGATATCATTAAAATATTTCAAAAGACATCAAACTTAAACCAAGATATGTTTTAAATTTCCAGTTATAATAAATAATATATCAATTATTTTAATTATTCTCTTGCACCTGGTTTCAAATTAAATGAAAATTCATACTGATGGTATAGGTATTATGGAGGTATAATTTATAAGAAAAGTACTTACATTTGCGCACAGGGATGGTGGTATACAATTTAGGGAATATTATCTCAGTAATTTATGTTGGGATTCAAGTCCCCACCTCCCCGACATCAACAAAACTTGCAGATGATAATGACACGTCTCTGTCCATGTGCCTATCGGTTTGAGGGGAGGGGGGTTTCAAATGTAATTCAATTTTACAAATGCTATTTTATTTTAGAATAACTTTAGGAATATCCGACTATATATTTTTCAAAATTATGTTTGGACTGAAAGTAAAACCTTGGACATTAATTATAGCATATTAGTTATTCAAAAAGTTAAATTACTATCATGTCTAGCATAATCCCACTATAAAATATGATATATGATATTAGACCAGGCTGATCGCATACAAGTAGTCTCGTCAACCTTCTCCCCATTACCGGTTGTTGTCTTATCGAAACTCATGCCCCCCTCCACGTTAATAAGGCGCTGTTTCCAGCCGTTAACTCGTGTATTGATAACGGATATGACGTCCTCAGAAAGTAGCATTTTCCTACCTGGGGTCCTCACCGACTCTCGGCTGCACGCTCACAAGCGTACAATTTTCATCCAACAGAGACTTTCACGTATCCATACGTCAAGTCATGTGTCAAGTCAAGTCATAGATACTCGCTCTGCTCGCTGTGGGCTCCACCCCGAAACCCCCAGCGAGTGTAAACTAATGTAATTCCAGCGTTGTTTTGAACGTTGATTTATTTTTACAATTATATGATTATAGATGTCCCATAAGTGTGTCAGAAATTTTAAAAACTTGTGGAAAATGTGCAAAATTTACCTACAATAAGAAAATTAGCTCTGGTGCAATCCGTATTTTGCAAGGTCTTACCGTTTAGCCACAAGAGGCCTCCAAAGAAAGGTCCTCACTGACTTTAACGTTTCTCCGCCATTTTTAATCTTTTTCGGGGATTAAAAATTAATTGTTTTAAACTTTTTGGAATTTCCCCATCGGTTACAGGCTGCTATAAGCTAGAAGTTTGCCAAATTTCAAGTTTCTATCTCATCTGGAAGTGGGTAAACATTAATGTCAGTGAGTGCGTGAGTGAGTGTCTGCCATGTGGCTTTATAATATAGTGATATTATCAATATCTATAAATCACAATATTAAATAGTATAATACCATTAATTTTCAGCTGAAAAAAAAATGACTTTTCTAGATGTACCTTCATATAAAAATTGGACTGTACCGTAGGGACACGCAAGCCAATCTATGACCAAGGAATGGCCAAGGTAGTACTCTTTACCAATATACCTGGTGCACGTTCCGATAGATGAGTTTCATCTTCACATTTTGCTTGATTTAAAAAAATTGAGGGACTTAGAGAGAGAAAGAGAGCTTGGAGGGTGTACCCACATTTGTGTTTAGAGAGAGAGAGGGTCAGGGGTGCAGAATAGGTCCGAATGTTCGAACGAGGTTCAGGGGAAATTAAAGCATTCCTGGGAAAATTTGGGGCAGGGACAAGTCCAACAATTTTGTTGACTTTTTAGTACAATCTGATCCTGATATGGTAGTTTCATTTGTATGAAAAACAAAGGCCGATCACACTCAACAATCGACACTATCAGTATGTGCCATAGTGAGGCAGTGTCGGTGTAAGCACAAAGAGTTGCGGTGTCTAGGGGCTAAGATAAGGGGCAGAGGAAAAATCTAATAATTCAACCTGGCTAATGGCGTGATTGAGTGTTGAGTCATCAGTCACCTACCCTATCGCGGGTGTTTGGTAGCTATGGCGGGCAGGCGGGGGAGGGTAGGGAAGAGTGGGCGATGTTTTGTTTTAGCTTGAATCCAGTCACCCTTATATCACGGCCTAATTACAAGACGATGTGCATTGTAATAATAGTGTAGCCATGAAATTGTTTTTAGTGCACCTAAAGTCTGTTCAGCGTAGGAATTGTTTTCTGAAAGGCCTTTTTCCCTACCAGAAATTTATTATATATTAGGATATTGGTAGGAAAAAAGACCTTTCAGAGAGTAATTCCTACCGTGAATGGAGTATATTAAGGTTTGTGCAGTGTACAATAAATAAATATTTATAAAAAAAATTGGATTGTTTAGTGAAACAAATGTTTATTATGTCGACTTTTAAGAACAAACAAGACGTCAACTATGCTATTGTGAATGGCGTGACAGACGTGATAAACTCTGATATCACGTATTTAATAAACGTCCCCAAGAAAAACCTAAAAGTAAGGATCAAGGTAGTATTGCAAGTTTTGTAAAACCTAAATTATGGGATCAGGAAAAACTCATAATCGTAAATAGCGATAGTATTTCCCATAGTGTGGTTGATAGTGATAGAGCTTGCAGTAGTGGCGAGTCTACTAAAAAACGAAATGTTTATGAAAATCAACAATTAAACCAAAGAATTACACTTCATTGCCTCTTACTCTCAAGATGTAAAATTAACTGTTGGTACTGGTAAGCCAACTGGTATCAATGAACAATTATAGATAACAATATGTAATGCACACAAAGAAATGAGAAGGTTGCCATTTCTCGGAGACAACTAATTTTTTTATAAGGTAGGTAGGCCGACTATAAAAATAACAATAATTAAAAATATATTTGAATTTGAATTTTCCAAACTATGTAGGTAGTAATCTTTAATCCCTTGAGCTTCTATAAAATATTCAATGTTTTATTTTGAGTGATATGGTTTTCGGTTGGTTTTTTTTATGAAAATGTTATGTTCTGGGATCTCTGGACATATTCTGCACCCCTGGAGTGGGAAAGGATTTAGTAAAAGCCACACTCAATACACCCAACCAGGGTTTGGGCTCGACATTTAGCCGATGTGAGTGAAAGTTTTTTTTAATGAACAAATAAACTAATATTATATTATATTGTATATAAAACGATGGGTTTTTTTGCACCACGTCAGGCTATATGCATATGTACTAATTACTCTAATGAGTTAGGATGAGGAAGTGTGCCCGCATTTGTATGGAGAGAAAAAGATTGTGGAAAACCATTTTAGAAAATAACCCCAGTACACTCAACAGGGATTCGAACCCCAATATCCCTGTCATCTATTTTAACTCAAGTGTGACGCCTTAAGATTATGTGGCAGGTTAAAATTATGTTTAAACGCATCGTCGTATAACTCACTATTTAATAAATTGAAAAAAATTATCTTTATATTTTAGAAAGTTATATTCCTCACTATTTAAAATCTATAATCGTTGTATACGTCCAGATTTACCACAGTATTTAATCAGTGGTTTGATATTTCAAAATATGGTTCACATCAAAATGGAGGTGAAAGGTGTCAAAATGTCCCCGTAGGATTTAAATTTTTACATTATAGGTGTTTACAACTTGAATAAATGTATATTAAAAAAAGGTGAGATTAGATTAGTTTCAATTACGCTTTATGCGAAATGTCATAGTTCTGGGATAAAAGTATAAGCACATGGTTAGAAACATAAACCTAGTCTTCCTCAACCAAATATTTTTTTTTAAATACACCACTGAAAATTCTAATAAAATTGAAGATTGTATTCATGGTTTTGAGTCTTCAGTCCTACCATTCCCATAAGAAATACAGCAATGTGAGAGTATTTCCCTTCAAGTTGACGGCGCTCTTAACTGATATTGTATTTAAATATTTTCAATAAAATATATATACAATGTTTTTATACCCCATTTATTTTCTCCCTCACCCCCGAAATATTGGCAACTCTATATAAGTCCCTGGTACACTGGGTAAAAAAAATTGCCGTCGTCACATCAGTAAGTTTGAGAAGCACTGCGCAGGCGTAGAACAAGGTAAACAAATAGCTTCAAGAAAATACAAACAGGTTATTTTGCTGTCAACATTAATAACACTTTACTTTAGTATTCGTTTTGTTACAAAAGTATTGACACCATCCATGACTACGTACGAATGTATGAAAAGTGATTTTAAAACTTTTACATGGAAACAATTGTTTAATAGCTTTTATAACTATAAAAAAAAGTTTCTTCATATCAAAATCTGACTGTTTATGTAAACTCCAGTAAGGCTGGAGGAGTCTGCAGAGAAATGTTGCTGCAGATGACCTTGAAAACAAGACTTGGATCCTACAGTTACATTTTATTTCCTCTTTTAAACTCTTCAGCTTTTGTTTCTATCTCTTTTCAAACAATTTTTCCCCCCATTCCATCTCGCTTTGTTCAATAGGAATTTATATCTTCGTCCTTCACCACGTTTTTTATAGGCCAATTATAAGTACTTTATTATTATTACTTTTGTTATCATTTATTTCTCTTTTTCATGAACCAAAGTCACGACCATTACATAAACAGCTTTTATTCTTTTATTCGCGGTAAGTTAAGGCTCTTTCAGATTAAATTAATGAAATCTTCATCCACCCAAATTAATGGCAAGTTGGTACGAAACTCTAGAAAAAAATTACAAATCTGTTGCATCTTTGTAAACAATAACTAATAATCATTCCATGATGTGCCTAGTTGATTTAGTTATTTAAAGGGCTATCAAAAATCGGTTAAGCTTATCGTGAACGGGCTATATACAATTTTCTGACGTTCGAAAGTAAATGTTTACACGAAAATGGAAGAAGATATATTAGATACAATATGATGTCCATAAGCCAATATCAAATTGAATTGAAAAATATGATTGTTTATAGAAATTTGGACACAAAACACCGATTAAATTTGGACGAAGATAGAAAAACCAGCGTAACAAAAGAAACTATTCTTTTTAAAAAAACATGAATATTAAAATGTGTTTTCTAGTGGTTTCGATATTGAGAAAGGTATGGGTTCATATGTACAATGAACGCTAATAATACAGTTATCTGATACCATGGTTCAGTCGTAACGTAGCTGTCTACTAAGCGAGGGGCCACAGATTCGAATTCCGGCATAGCCAGAAAATTTATCTTTGGCAAATTGAGGTTTGTTCTTTCACAATTAAGTTAAGACCGGACGAAACTGCTTTGTATTTGTTATAGTTGAGTTAGCTTGTAGCTCTTGTGTTGACAATCATCAGTTGGTTAAAAAAAAACACCTTATACACCCCAGACGAAAAAACATTCACTCCAATACTACTATAAAAATTAAAAATTCACGCTGAAATATTAAAATCAACATTAAAATTTAAAACGTTACCGATGAACTCCACCGGGATACGACCTAGTAATTTTGGGTTGTCAGGCGTAATAACAAAATATTATATTTAAAAATAACTTATAGTAGTTAAAACTCTCATATAAATAATCCGTTTGCACTAATAGTAATTATATAAGTAACTTAAATAAATCGAAATTCGCAAAGCAAAAAAAAAACTACTTTGTGTGTATCTGTTCTATCATAATGAATGACATATCATGTGTTTCGATGCAGATAATTTGCACACATCATCTTTAATCCCCATTTATAAACAAATCTAAAATTTACATAACAATTTATTGCTAGATCAAAATACATAAACTCAAATAGCTCTAACTTTAATCAATGCCCAATCAAAACAGTTAAGAATGAACGACTCTCGCTGTAATTAGGTTTGAGAGGTCTGAATTTGAATTGGATAGAACCCTGGCCAGGTGAATTGAAGATGGTTTTCCACCTATTTTCTCTATTACTGTAGAGTCATACGTTCGCCGAAAAACTAGCGCAGCACAGAAACCTAATCACGTGACGAGTTCTGAGACAATCACAAATTTCCGCCTTATCGGCGCGAGCTGCTCCGCTCAAGTTCAACTAATTTCTACTTTGTCCGCTCTGCCTGAGATGTTCGGCCCAAGAGAACCAATCAAATCTCAGAACCAACCATCTCAAATCAGCGCGGATGCGTATTTGACAACCAATTTTCTGTTCAAGTCGTTTAAAATGAGCTCATATCCCATTTTCGCACTTTTTTTTTTACCATTAAGGAAAAAGAGCCTTGTTTGAATCTTTATACTTTATTCCGACGTCGGCCATACTTTGAAATGACGCATAGAAAAGTTAAATATTGCGTTTAAGTTGAAAGTGTGCGCCGCAATTTCTAGCTTACCGAGGTGGTCCCGTTAAGGACAATTTTAGCTCCAACGTGGAATTTTCAATATTTATTGACATGGTTTATGATTTATAATAGAAAAGGTAGAAGTGTTTAGCATCGTGTTACCTGCAAATGATAAAAACTTTAGAAATAACCAATAAAACAGTTCAATCGAAAGTAATTACCGAGCATCGTGTTACTTAAAAATGTATTTAATCTCGATAAAATGTTATACCAAAGACTGGCGTGATAATATTCCAGCGTCACTTTTACAAAGAGTATAGTATTGAACTGATTGATATACTTGTTCAGGGTTTAAAATCTTTTACTAATATAAATATTTAATCAACTTAAATGTGAAACTTATCTGATAAAATAACATGCGGTTAACTATGCATCTACCTAACTTTTCGATCAAGTCGTTAAATAGAGTTAAGTGCTGAAATTTTAAAAAGTCATCATAGTTGAGCATTACATGTCTGAGGGTATGCTACGACCAGAGCCCTGCGTCGGTTGAATCCGACTTTTGTTTGAAATAAAATAAAACCACACATAGAAATGTGACCTCTACACAGAGATAAATAAAATGATGTACAAATGTAAATATTGTACATTAAAGTACATTCATGAGGTTAGTTGAAGTTAAAAAGAAAACAATGAGCCATTTTGTTTCTCAAGAGCCTTCTTATCCTCAAAATAAGAGCAGTGAAATTACTGGCGGTTCGTCTATATGACGCCAACACTGCTCATTTGCATTTTGAATAAGACTCCGGAAAAAAGAAATAAAAATAACAAATGATGTTGTCTACAACTTAAATTTGAATAAGCTCGGGCCATCCTTCGACGAGACGACATAGGCATTTTTATAAGCTCTTTACTTACAATGAGCAACATTTAAAAGCAGTTTCAGGATAAAGTTTGACCAAACTAACATACCCAACTAACACTCAAATTTAGAGAATAACAGATAAAGGTTGAACACAGTTTATAAGTTACCTCCAGAGTCAGAGGTATTTTATTCTACTCTCAAACAACGTTTTAGATACCAGCATCGTCAGCTCATTTAGTCTCTTTGACAATGACGGTGAGGTCAGGGTTAGAATCTAGGATGAATGTACTGAGGATGAAGGCGCATCAATGGGCACACGGACTAAGGAATTAGTCTAGTTTGGTCTGGTTTGTCTGTGACGGTTAGAATCTCGTATAGTTGCACTGTGAGAGGGTTCTGGTTTTCCGCGTGCTATTTATCATTGGAATGTTACCATCCTCCCTCCACTATGATGCGGGTACACTTCCTCTGAAAACCAGCAGATCTTCATCTTTGACCCTTATATAAAAGACGTAAATCACCTCGGTGAAATAATTCAATAGAATAAAAAAAGTGAATCACGCAGCATATTTCCCCCGCAAGTATTCGCCAGACTACATCCGGTCTCGTTGGTGCCACACTTCCCCCCACCCCCACCCTCCTCCCTCTTCCCAACANCCCATCTTCCTCCCTCTTACCAATAATTCGTGTCCCTCAGGAGGGAAGGAGAGTTGTCAAGTACACCCACCAGTTTTCCGCGCTATTATTTTTAGCTAGCCCATCGAGGTAAAATAAATAGGGGCATATTTCGCACGCAATGTGCGTGAGTTCTCCCCCGCTCCCCTATGCCTATCACTTGAGCCAATCAACGTCCGCACCCCACGCACCTGCCTGCGGGCGAAACTGTCTTGGTAACGGTCGATACCCTGTGCGACGACCAATTATGGTGACAATCCAGTAGAATACACACTTAAGTGAGGTTGGATGAAATAAAAATCAACACTTCTATAGTAAAGTGGCTAACTCTAGTAAAATAGTTTGTTAGATCAAACCATATATTATTTTCAATTAGTAATTAATTTAACTGTCTCCAATAATTTCAACCAGTGAAAACTTTCAAAGGTAAAAGTAATCAATAAAAATCAAATTAAAATATAGTAGAAGCTTTCGTGGTGAATGAAATATACGTCAAGGAGTTGCAATGAAAGAAATATTAGCCTTGTACGTACAAAGAAATCAAAATAAAAGGCTCCATTTATGTTATACGAGTTATTCGGAGTTTTTTTTAAGTATGAATAACCCCAGGGATTAGCTAATCTAAGAGATAGGAATGATGAGGGTAGTTAAGAGAAGGTGCACCAGCATAGGCGTAGCGAAGAGATGAAAAAACCATAGATAAAAATTAAATGTAAAAAAACAACTTCAATGAACGCAGACGAGATTTGAACCTCGAACTCTCCGTTATCGGTAAACGTATATATCATAAACCTGCCACCATAGTTCGTGTGGTCACAAGTGAGGGTCATATCACGGAGTTAATGCCTGGACAGCGATCAACGTTCAATTAACTTTCATGTAAAGTAACGTAACAAGTAATGTAAAGATTCTACTCGTATTTTTTAATGGAAGTCATCACGATGCAGTTCATTTAACGTTCACATAAGAGTTAGGGAAAAACTTTCCCGTTTTGTGAACGTTGTTTCATGTGTGTTCAAGCTAAGCAATCCTTTTACAAGCCGCCACGTCAACAGGACTATTTAGTAATTCATTCGTTTATGGAATGCAGAGGTATATATGAACTCAAAAGCGAAATAACCTCTTGTTACACTTTATTTTGTGTATCCAGTAAGCCTCTATTGCAAATACTTGCAGCATTATCAACCCTAAGTATTTGAGTTTCAATTAAATGAACAATTGGTTTTCAAATATACCAAATTCTTGTATGTGTTTTGCTCGAGTTGTTACGTTAAGTTATGTGAATCCTTCCTTACCCCACGTTAGTTTCTTTACGTTAAGTGAATGTTAAGTGAACGTTACGTTGATCGTGATCCCGGCATAACGAAAGGGCACTCCCATGAATGAGCTAGTTAGATCAATTTTGGTAAAGATGAATTTAGAAAAATCATAGGTGGGAATTGATCGTGGTGAACCCAAGGAACAATGACTACTTGCACAATACAGCTGATAGCTGTCATGCGACCAGTGTAACAAAGACCTGTACACGAGCCAATTAAATTGCAAGTTGGTGTTCGCTCACTCAAATGTGTTAATACATGATCTAACAGCGCCATCTTAGGGGCACAAACAGATCCTGCTGGTGAAACGACTTCGCTCTAAAAAAAATACGTTAAGTGAAATACTTCCGACATGGCGTTTCAACTGTGAAAACAGGATTGCACATTTTTCTTAGTAAATACAGGAAGATTATTTTTTTTTATCGGAGGACTAATAGAAAAGCTACTATATTATCTACTTTCACGCATTCAAACGTCAAGTCATGTGATCCACAGATTTTTTAAATAGATATTATCAAAACCTATAAACTAACACATTTGATAAAGTAAAACATTATTATTGGCAGCAAAAAAGCTTACTTTTTTTTAGTTCGTGCATTCCATATGACAAACGTGAGAAGGGTTATTAGAGAGACTCACCCAGTTGCACGGAAAGGGGGGTATGAAATTCACATGTGGGTAACTGCTCCATAGCCACATAGCTTAATTAAAAAATATCAAACAGCTAAATACAACACTTTGTATCTATTACCCACGCATTAAATTGGTCCACCGCACCCCACCCCCTCCACTTTGAACGCTTCACTTTTGACTCTCCTAAGAGGACTGTAGAGTACTGAGACGCATTACAGACGTTTAGAAATCCTGTAATATTTATTTAAGAAGGGTTTTTTTCAACCAAATGTAGGCAAAAATTATCAGCACGTTTCTGACGGAATAAAAAGTTTAAACTATGAGCTTAAAATTTAAAAAAATAAAATCAACGACGCTTTACACGAAAAGATGTACTTCTGATATTAAATCAAAAGGTTATAAGCCTAGATGTAGCCTTCCTCTATCAAAAGAAGTCATGTTTTGACAGGGTCACGGCAGAATATTTTAAGATAATGTGGGATTGTTTTATATGACTTTATGTAATTTGTCACACATTAAAAAAAATTATACTTAAAATTTAAACTTTTTATCTGGTCAGAGCTTTCGCCTACATTTTGTTGAAATCAATATTAAAAAATACCAAACAACTTCAAAAATAATCCGGGATTTCTAAACGTCCTCCATAGAATGAGGTCAATATCCTAACATCAATCCAACAAAGGGGGCCACACTATGTGATAAGATAATTCTCAAGGTCTCATCCCGGTGTCTGAGTGGCTAAAGTCTAGAAGGGGCCTTATGAAAGGTATTTTTATTTCCATGCCCCAAATCTCACTAAAGTATCCTACTGTGGTAGGGAGAAACTTTTATAAAATACAAACTATTTTTTGCGGTCAACATTGATAACATTTTACAATAGTATTTGCAAGACCCGGACTTTGATGAGAAAAAAAATAAAAAAATATTTGAAAAATTACCTAGAGATTTTAAGAAAATGACATAAATGACCTTAAGAATTCAAACTAAACTTGTAATGAATGCAAACTACTAATTCACGTGTGTTGAAGAACCTTATGTTTGTATATACACCTTTATAAAATATCAATAATGTTTAAAAACTTTTTCAGCATAAATACTTAGAGCTTATTCAAAAGTGCCTAAAAATTACTAAAAAATATAAAAACATTATAAAAAAGACGCAAACCAAGAAAATATGACCAAAAGATCCAAAATGACAAAAAAATGACCCATGAAAAAACGATTCCACAACCAGGGGATTATAAATAGAATGTATGTCCAAACGAGCATTGAATGAGATGTACTATAAAAAAAAAATACGAGAAGTCATCAAAAACTTGGCCTTAACTAAACTATAAGTTTATATCTCGTCGTTATTGAGAATATATATTTTGGCATATAAAATAAATGAACATTATTTTGATAAATGTTGTAATTGTCACGAAAGTGTCTTAGTATCTGAATACGACTGTACGTGTCCGGGCTAACCACACATTTTATAATGAATTGGGGAGGAAGAAAGAATTTAGATGAAAGGTGTACGCATTTGTATGTGGGGAACAACTTATGGGGAGGAGGGCGAACCCGGCTGGTACAAGAGCCCCCTGACTTCATCGGCAAACCAGACAGGATAAAGCATTTGTGTATCCAAGCACAGTTTGCTAAGAGGTCAGTGGATCAAATACCGACTGGGCAGGCGTGCACCCAGGATTTTGAGCTGGGGGGTGGGAGGGGGCTTTTTACATAAAAATGTTCATAATAGAAACATTATATAGTTCAATTAATGTAATATTTGGAAATTTTATTTAAAGACAGATAATCAGCGATGTCCCCTGAAAAGTGGAGATCCAGGGAAGAATCCCCCGGGAAAATTTTTGATTTCCAAGGAGGCAGATGGGAATCTTTAAGCTAATTTGTACCAAAACTGGATTCTCGGCCTACCTTCTGTCACTGCATACGCCACTGGCTAACAGGTCTGTATTTACACATTCTTCTTCACACTCAGGATTTGCAGTTGGTGGGGGTGAGAGCATATAATAATATCAACTTCCCCTCTTCCTAATACAATGTTGTTTACATATTTGCTCTAAAATAATTTCAATTACTGTACCTACTTCAAAACTCTATGTACAAATAGTAAATACTCTAATAACAATTTTTAGAAAATATTATGGTATCACAGGTCCAGTTTTAATCTAAGTGCAGATATATAATAAATTTAAAAGTCAACAGAAAGAAGTACTCCTCTGAAAAACCCTAATTACCGCACACGTTTAACCTATTTTATATTAAATATAATTAAACAAAATATAATTGATTAATTGACTGAACATAATGCTAATCATATTTTTGTGATATCCTTAATTTTCTGGTGGAGGACCTTCAGCTGGGGGG
>CABFOW010001326.1:131986-142283 GCA_902141385.1 Timema californicum | reverse complement strand
GGACCTTTAGCGGGGGGGGGGGGGAGACCTTTATCCCCCAAAGCACCTTCCTTCCCTCTTCCCGCGGGTGCGCCCCTGAGAACTGGGTGATTAGGAGTGGTTTCTCACATGTGAATTACTGTTTTTTTGTTTTTTTTTGCAATCCCTCTTTCCACGCTAATGGGAATAAACTTAATCTAAACTGTCCTTCTTATTCCTTAGATTAGTTGGCTGTGTACAACGTACCACTAGAAATTATAATACATTACATGTTTACTATACACACCTATAAAAAAAAAGTAATCCTTGTTGCGCCGATCAGACATACTACTGATACCACACCGAGCCCATAGTCATTAAGGCTGCACCTAGCCATATTTCAACTATTTTTAATATTTTATTATTATTATTATTTAAGACTACTGTATTTCCCAGATTAACAGTTTATTGTGGATATAAAATAAACATTGTCGATGGCCTTGCACCATGTTTGACAATAAAGTATTACTACTCAAACCTCAAAAACATGAACAAACACGAAACAGGTTAAAATTGTTTTGTTTTATATAACAATGAAACTAATGGATAAGGTCACTCTAGAATATTAGTTTTGGAGCCACACACTGTTACCAACCAAATAATATAGTAATCTTACAACAACATTTTTTTTTAAATAGTTCAAAATGTTAAGGTGTAAGTTAAGGGTGTCCTGGAATTTAATGACAACTTTTTCTTTTAATTAAAAAGTCTATCATCTAATGCCGCTATGCTAATTACAGATCTTCAACAAAATGTGACGTCAACATTTGTAGAAAAATAATTCTTAAGTTTCAAATGAAGTAATATTCTATTTATTTAAGGCAAAAATAAGTTTTGTTATAAAAAATGAAAAAAACACTGCCCATTTCTCGCGTTACCTGCATTCGCACCTTGAAGGCACAACCTTAACACAATTTATGTAATCAAGTTGACCTAAATGGAATATCGGCGAGCATTTCCGTTGGTGTTCGATACGTGTGCTATCTGCAGACTTGAAGGGGACCCGATACAAATAGGCCTGTTTGATTTGGTGTTGGTGTATTATATAATATCGGGTGTATTTATATATATAACATACACAAAATGAAATTTTATTTAAAGTTTGTACAACACATTTTACAAAAACAATTCATGCATAGGACAAACATTGCCAAAAAAATATATAACGCGTGTAAGAACATGTTCAACGTTCTTAAAATATCATTCATAAAAAATTTTGGCCACATCTTTGAATATTTTATATTTACGTCACCGAGGGTACTTTACTTAAGACCTTCTTAAGTCAAAAACCCGAACGAAGATGGGGAGACCCAGGGTTTGATTCTGGTCGGGTGTTCTAAGCGTGATTTTCCTATGGGTTTCCATTCTCCCTCTATGTAAATGCGGGTACACGTTCATTAAATTCAACCTTCCTAATCCTAACATATTGGTATAATTAGTACATAAGCGAAGCCCGACGGGTAGAAAGACGCGGCTCTAAAAAAAAACTAAATTTGGTTTGATGTGATCCCTGTCCATTCGTAGCTGGTGGTTAGTGCTTCCCGCATTAGCTGGTGAATAGCCCATGTACTATGGGAGTTAAGGAAGTGTGATGGTTTCCCGTTGCCTTCCACACCGAATTTCTATGAACGGGTGCAAAAGGGCCTACCAAGTTTGCCAGGAAAGATATTTTCACATACTTTCCAGGGTTCTCTTACATGCCACAATCGACATGGGACCGAAGGCTTTACTTCCCCTCTTGAGAAAGTTGTCATGAATTTTTATCGCTTTAGAGAAATCCGTCAAACTTGGTTGGGTTTGAACCCATGAGCATCGGAGCCTGAGGCAAGCACTTTAACCCAAGACCCCCTAGGTCGACTACCTAAAACCACAAACACAAAATGGAATACAGGAGAAATTATTAACGTGAGAGAGAGAGAGAAAGAAACAGAAAAAAGACATAGAGAGTATAAGATGAGTTTTTTTTCATTGGAACAAAACCTTGTTCTCTACAAATTACTATCAATTCGGGCAACCCATACATTAATACAATGGAGTAAGGATGAGTAAGGTAGAATTTAGAGGATGTTTACCAGCATTTGCGTGTAGGGAGTGTGATAAACAATTTGATGGGGGCTCAGGTGACCCAACCACGATGACCTTTTCACCAGCGGACGAGACGAGACGAGACCGCAACAATACATGATAGAAAAAAAGTGCAATTCGACCACTCTCTTTGTAGGCTACACGGAATAATGTTTTCTTTAATTTATATTTTTATTTGGTTGTCCCGCACGACATAGCGGCTCATTTCACGGTAGAAACCAAAATCAATCTAAAGTACATTCATCACTGGAGTGGTGGTGACAGCTAGTAAAATCATCAGATCTACTCTCTTATAAAAAAAATAACCGTTTGGCTGTGTCTTTTTTGTGGAAGCGGCGTTTGTGGTTCACTTAAAAATGCTTTACAAACGATAAATTATAATAGGCCACGTTATCTTCACAAATTAAGATGGTGAACCAGACGAAACGAAGGTAACTGACAACAAAAATATATAAATATTTTGAAACTAATATTTCGTATGACGCTTTATTCAAGTTAAAAAAAACACATTATTTATTTTTATGGCCAGTTATAAGAAGATACAAGAGTGAATGTAATACTTTTGTGTATTATTTCATGTACTATAATATCTCTTGTTGCCACAACCACGAAACAAAAAATAAGTTTTATTAATATATATTTTCTTTCAATAAGTTACAAACAAGGCGCTTATAAAGTAATCTTTAAGGAAGTATTATTAAAAGTGTTTATTAAGACTTTTGATTAACAATATAGTATAAGTAGGAAAATAATAATTATTTCCACACGAGTTGACATTAGTGACTTTCAAACAATGTTGGCAATAAAAATATGTTGCTGTTAGTTACCACCAGTCCAATCGTGGATCAGCTATACCTGTCACGACGATGTCTGATTTGTCAACCTGTTAACGAGGACACGATTTCGATTCCCCCGCCGGGATGATCAAGCGACATGAATAGAGGATGATGAAGCATTATATTCGGTTAGTCCAGTTTGTCACATCTTGTAAACAACGTTAACACTGCTTTGGGAATTCATTTGCGATACTTTTTTTATTATTAGTAAGCTTATCATCAAGGTAAATATAGACTTATTTAAAAATAATGATGAGATGATGAGGGGTTGTTGTTAAACGAAGTGCACCCGCATTAGTGTCTAGAAGGGACAGAAAAAACCACAGCGACAATAAATAACACGTGGGAATACTATTCCCACTGTACATCCAGCCAAGATTCGAACCTCAATCTCTCCGTCACCGGAAATCCAGTCTTTTTCAGGACTTACGCCTTAAACCGTGTGACTACCGATGCAGGCGAGTGTCATTTTTGAGGTAGGCATTCGTATTATTTAGAAATAGACGGAATCTCTAGCCAAACATTCAGGACACTTTCAATATTTCTAATGAAGCAATTTAAAACCGATTTAAATTCGGTATTTGAATTTTATTGAGGACCTCCATTTTGAGTTGCGGTGAATCTAATTACGCTCCTCCTTTAATGGATTTGGCCACAAATATGCATTTTTAAAATCAATTAAATAGGCCAACAAGGATCGAATTGAGCTACGAGGATTACACTGTAGAATCTATGTGACTAAATATTTTTTTGAAAATATTCAAATACCCCTTCTTTCTATTTCTTTTTTTAAAGGCAGAACTTAATTTTACGTGTGTATATTATTAGGGCCAGTAAAAATATTAGCTTGGCGATTATTGGTGATATTTTAAAATAGTTTTTGATTTACTTGTACTTTCTTTCGACCTCTCGGAGAACGAATTATTGTGATCGTCAAAAACAATCAAACTCAAGATTTTTGGTTTTCGCAATGCCGTCTGTCTGTCTAATACTGGGACTAGAGCCAAAATCATTTTACCGAACGGGATAAAAGTCAGTATTTAGGGTTTTCATAAGGTTCCCCAGAGGGATTTTTGGAACTAACTATCTATCTAGCTCTAAAATTAAGATTAATTTACATAAGGGCAAAAACAAATCTCAAAATCGGCTCTAACAATTTTGATTGAAATTTAAATCCAGGCATTCACTGTTTGACATAACAAACAAGATGGATCAATTCATTTTCCCATAAACATGACTGATATACTTTTACATAAAGAGTTATTTTTCTATTTTGATTATATCTCCGCAAAACTTTTATTTGAAGTAATATTAATGAAAAGTTCAGTATACATCGCCCAATGTTAGTACAGCTTTTGAAACTCGTTAATATGTTTACGTAACGATATTTTTCTCTCTCCCTTTTTTTTAGGTGTACAAACAAAGTTGCAAGGCAGCGTCCATTACAACTATGCAAATAAGGCATTTAAAACACCTGGTGGATAATATTAGTAGGATGTACACTCAGATTTCATAAAACTAAAGAGCACTTTTGGCACATTGCTGTCTAACCTTGAGGTGGGAATGTAGGGAACGTGAATCAATGCCAATGCCAATTTTTATAACAAAACATTTTTATGGCCAAAATAAATAAGATATTGCTCCAATAGAAATAAGAGTTCAATTTTGTTCAGATGCTGATATCAACAGTTTTTAAATATTTGTCAAGGGTGTACAGGATTTAATGACAACTTTTTATCTTAATTGAAAAAGTTTCTCGTCTAATGCTATGCTCATGTTAGATGTTCAACAACTGTTGATATCACCATGTGAAGAATATTTAACTCTTATGTTTCTACTGAACCAATATTTTATTTATTTTTTTCATTAATATGTTTTGCTATATTTACTTATTTTTAGCACCGCGTCTTACTACCTGTTCAGGTTAAACGCATATTTACTAATTGCAATAACGAGTGAGGGATGAAGAAGGTTGAATTTAGATTACGTGTACCCTCATTTGTGTGAAGAAAGAGTGGAAAATCATTTTGAAAAAAAAAACACCCTTAGTACACCCGACCGTTACTCGAACACCGATTTCCTTGTCATCGGCAGTCTAGTATAGCAATAGAATGACGCCTTTAACCATAAGGCCACCGGAGCAGGTGTTTAGATATAAAAACTGCAAAAACACTGCCCTTAACTCGCATTACCTTCATCCCCACCTTAACCTAGTTATTTGTTGTTTCTTAAAAGCTTACTTTCTCTTACCCGCTTCGGTGGACTTATGGGGACTGAATGTCAGGCCAATCTTAAACTAGTTCGACAGTGAAGGGGATTTTGAGGTTTGAATCTTGGCTGGGTGTATTGAGAGTGGTTTTCCTTCAATTAAGTCCCAATAATTCTTTTGTGTAGATGCGGGTACAATTCCTTTCATTTATAATTCACTTCTTCATACACTACCAGTGTGATTAGATTCAAAGTGTCAGGGTGGGTCGTAAGACGTGGTGGTAAAACCCCATGTTTCTTAAGATAGTTTTAATCGCTGGTAATAAGTTGCTGTAAACTACCAGTTTTTATCAGCCTTTTGAAAATGCGTTCCAAGGACGCCAACATAATTGAACGAGGACGCTAAAACGTCTGGCAATATTATAATATGGGTGAGGCAAAGTCGCTGTCGCTAGGTTGGAATCACGTGATAAAGTATAATATGCATCCCAATTTTCACAGTAGTAAACTTATTTAACAGCTAGAAAAGTTACTAGATCTACTTGCACGTACAGTAACCCCATGGCTTCTTTGGTGCTGACTGACAGCTCACAGCTGAATTCTGACAGTCAACATTTAGGTATATACCTAAATTTTGAATGTCAGCAGTGACAGCTGCCAAATACATATTTTTGCAGATCATATGTTTCGACGTAAGGATACATCATTTGGTCTGGCAACTTTTCAAAGCCGTCAGCTGTCAGCTCTGAGCTGTCTGTCAGCACCAAAGAAGGTATGTGGCTACTGTATTCATACGTCAAGTCATGTTATCTGCAGCTATCACTCTTGATAGATATTATAACACTGATAACATATTTAAAAAATCAATGTTGGCCGCAATTATTATTTTTCTCTACGAGGCCCGTTCTATGAAAGCTTGACTGTGACAAAACATTGTGTGTTCTCGTACTCGCCGCGGCGACCAGCTCGCAAGTAGAGCCGTTGCCTCAAATCAATCGTTTACACTCCGTTGCACACAAGGAAACTATCGCCCGGCAACAATCGCTCAGTCAAATTAGCAGGCAATCATAGGCAACTTGCAGGAAATTTCAATCGCCCAGAAAAATCGGTACCAAACTAACCAGGGTACACGAAGAAATTGTTCATTTATTATTATGGCTTCGTAGGACGATGTTCCTTTTCTGTGCCTCCTAAGAAGGAGGTGGCGAAGGAAAATTACAAGACGAGTGCAGATATTTTATAAGCCTCCGTATATTATTAGTTTCTTTCATACTAATCATGAAAATCTCCAATTAAATTAAGATACTTTTTTAAAAGCATTTTTGGATGTCATTGACGTCTTTTGATGAGCTTCTCGGAAATGCGAGAGAAGAAATTCTGAAGGCAGCCACTTTAATAAAAATAGCAATAACTACATCCTGTGATAGTGTCCATACTGCTGGTGTCTCCAAAATCACCTATGTTTAATTCAGGTAAACTTATCTCAAAATAACTGCACAAGGTTTGACACTGCAGATAAAAACCAACAGTTATTCATATAACCAAACTAAAAAATATAGCCTTCCGCATCAAGAACAAAATTCGACACATAGCTTGTGAGTTGGCACCGTTTGGGAGACTGGCCGGTGATCTTTGTCTCCAGCGAACTAAACAATATAAAAATGTGATTAACCAAACAGTCGTCGGGTGTACGACAATCGCCCTGATGGGTAAATACCCCATAAATCACCAATAGTGGGTCACTTCTGATCAACTGTTGTCGAGCTGGACATCTCATTTACTTCGTTTGAAAACCCCCAACTTAACTCCGTGGTAATCAACAAAGTGATAGTTGGTCGGCAATTGTTGCCAAGTGTGAAACGGTTCATTGTAATAATACAGTAATTTGTAACCTATTTCTATTCCAATTCAAGGCTTCAAGTTTACTTTGAATGAAAACATTTACAAATGATTTATATTATAACTTAAATTTGAATTTAAATGTAAGTTTAGGTTATATAAACAAATAATGTTATAAGATCAAAATATATATCGATTTAGAGTAAAGATAGACGTAGTATCAAAACTGTATAAAATACCTTTTTCAATTTCCATCACAGTAATTATTTTAAATTACGACCTTTATGAATGAAAAAACACAAATTATGCCTGAAAAGCCATTTAAGGTACTCCAACACCATACATTGATATTTTTAATTGTAATGGCGTTTCACAGAAGTAAGACTAAAATATACTGTGAACGCCTTTTTATTGAAGTCCGAATTACTTCTACATCGCCTACCTTCGCGCGCAAGCTAAGACTAAATTTTGACCTAACCATTATTCGAACCAAGGGTTAATGTCGGTGTTTGACGCTCAACGTTATGGACCACAGCCAATAATTGCCTCCAAGCACGCTTATAATTTTAGACTGCCTGCTTTCGCGCCACGTCAGAACCAAATCTCGACTTAACCGAGAATAGAACATGGAGTTGGAAGTTCAGCTTTTGAGGCAAAGAATCACCCAAATCAAGCTTACAGCACCAGACATATGTAAATATATGAGTCACATAGATAACAAACAACACGACTCTGATGTGCAGTTTTTCATCTGACCAGACTACCTATATCCTGAACAAGGAAAAACATAAGGGCGGATGTTGAAGTACAGGCAGTACATACAAATACCATTAACGCGAACAATATCCCGCGAAAAAAAAATCCCGAATAAGCCCTACAAACCATACTGGCATAGGTGGTCGTTTACATATGGGCTGGTTTCAACGGTAAAACAAAACCTATCAATTTATGTATGCCTGAAGCAGCCTTACATCAAGGCAACACGTAGCATGCGACATGTTGACTCAATGTTGTACAGTAACCCCGTGGCTTCTTTGGTGCTGACTGACAGCTCACAGCTGACTTCTGACAAATCAACATTTAGGTATATACCTACATTTTGACTGTCAGAAGTGACAGCTGCTAAACACATGTTTTTGCAGACCATATGGTTCGGCGTATGAATACAAAATTTGGTCTGGTAACTTTTCAAAGCCATCAGCTCTCAGCTGTGAGCTGTCAGTCAGCACCAAAGAAGTTATGGAACTATTGTATGTCGGAGAACACAGCTCCTTGCGATTTCTGTAGCACGCTACAAGCATGCTACACCAAAGCAACAAAATTGCCTCTGTTTCCAATCGCCAGTCTGCTACAAAGATATCATCGAGAACGACGATTGCGGCCACGTATTGTCTTATTCTTGCCAAAGAGATAAAGAATTGGAGGAGATGAAGAAGGTGGTGGAACTGGCAAGTGTTTTTAGGACAAAATTTATCCCAACAAGATTTCATATCACTAGATGCGATTGTCTAGAAGTGGTTTTTGTCTGGTCTTTGTGTTCGCGATGAAATTGGGTACGAGGATTATTAATTTATTTTCTTCTTTAAATATGAGACGTCACATTTATTCTAATATTGATTATTTATTTAATTAGTGAATTAATTATCTTGAATACTCTAAAAAGATATTACATTAATTATAACTATCTCTCAATTATTCACAGAGAATGTTTATTCACCATGAATATGCATCCATGAAAACAAGTTGAAACACATTCTACTTTTACTTTTACACTAACATAATTTAGAAAGGGCTTTATTGACCAAATAATTGTAATATTTCATTTTAATCTGATAAATTGACTTATTACAACATGCAATTCAACTAGTTCCGATTTTTTCATATGGATATTAAATTGCAATATACTATTCATAGCTCTCCAACAATCCTTAAAAAATATCCACCTTCTTTTTGTTTTAATAATAAATTAATCGGTGATCCCAAAGTATGTCATAGCTCCTATATTCTTCAATAAACTTCAGAGTTTTCTCATTTGACCAATCCATCTTGAAAAACTGAAACTATGCACTAGCGACAATAATAAACTCAAAATAGGGGCACGGGATACAACCAACAATACCCTAAGTCGCACGGGTTTGTTGCCTCTGAATCCACTTCCGGCGGGAAGGTTGAGACACGTGGCCCGAAGCAACTTTTGTATCAAGGTCGCATGCGGCAGAGGAAACACAAGGCAATATGTAGCATGCTAGAAAAAAGTAGGCCTACTAGTCAAATTCCGCTCTGCCCACCACCAACCGATGCCAATTAACTGAGAAATTAGATTCAAGATTACGATTGAACCAGAAAACGCCGTGTCAAGGTGCGTTTTTTTTTTTCAATTTTCATTTGACAGCAAGGAATTTAGAATCAGGTTATTATTGCAGTTCTTCTAAATATGTAAAACTGTTCACAGTTCCACTGTTGCGACGTCTGGTTCGAGCTGTATTACCTACCTAAGTCGAATGTTATCAGCGGGGTGAGAGGGGCTCTTAAGATAAGCAATACTTAATGAGAATGAGTACTTGCACCAGTAGTCACGCGATATAAGACGTCGGGCTCAACAAAACTGGATTTCTTATTACGAGGTAGTTGAGGTTATATTCCCCACAAAGTTAAAACAATCTTCCTCAACCCTAACCTTTAATGAACCAGTTAATAATAATGTAGTTATACGTAGCCTAAGATTACAACACATAAAAGGCTACTATTTAGGGTTAGTTAAGCTGCTACTATTGTTTTGGGTATTTAAAACAAATTTCTTAACATACATTAATTACCCACTCGCTTAGACTGGTATAACACCTTAAACGACATCCTTTTAGGAATTAAATCCAATACAAAAGTGTAGTTACCGCCTCTATGGTCTAGTGGTCAGAGTTCCTGGCTACAGATCTAGAGGTCTCGGGTTCAATCACCGGAGATTCCAGATTTTTTTCTGCGAATCAGGAGGTTCTGGAACTGGGTCAAACTAATAAGCCTCATGAGGTAAAATGAGAATCTACTTGAATACAGAAGCAGCTCCAGTTTAAAAAACTGAGATTAACGACCGAAGGGTTCACTGTGCTGACCACATGATACTCTCTATCCGCAAATGTTGTCACTATCACCGTTGATGACGGTGGCAGCGGTCGCTCAGATGGTTTAGCCCGTTTGCGGGATCTCTCTCTCTCTCTCTCTTTCTCTCTCCCCATATATATATGGTTTGTTTAGTGGTGATGCTTGAAATATGTTTTGAACACTCTCTCTCTCTCTCTCTTTATATATATATATAT
>CABFOW010001326.1:109947-122154 GCA_902141385.1 Timema californicum | reverse complement strand
AAATTAGCTTAATAGATAAACATTGTGATCTTGAATATTTTTTCAATAGTTGGCACAATGCTTAGCTTGCTTCACATGAACAGCATGACCTGGGGTGTAAAAAGTCTAGCTCATTGGCCAATTACTTATGGGAAAGCGCGGAAAGGAATGTGTTGCAACCCCCTAGACATTGGGAAAGGTCATTAGAGCCTCCCTAGCTTGCCATGCGTTTTTCAAGTAGCAAGCCCTGGGTTTCCTATTGTGTTAAGTAGGGCCTTTTGGAAGAAGAATTACTTAAAACACAGTTTTCTTGGAATATGAACCAATATTAGTTTTATAATTAATAATTCATTACATGTATATTTATTAACAATTTAAACATTGGTGTTTACACAGTTCACACATACAGCACTGAATTAAACAAAAAAAAACTAGTCCATATCATTTTGGGTATGCGGCGCAGGACTAGCATACCCAGAGAATACGCCACTGCTATAGTGAGTGAAGAATGATCCTGAGTACGAAAAAAAACTTGGATATCTCAGTGGTGAAGATCCCGGGTTTGACCTCTGTGTTCTGGTATCCCTTTTCCAATTTATAAAAATATAGAGCCTACATTTATTTTTAAGTTATATGCTTTAAGGCATTCACAGGTCAATTTAATTTATTGTGAAGCTATTATTTGTTTCAAATGGCGTCAATTTTAACAAGTGTACTCTAAGAAACAAAGAGTGACCTATCATTGTTAGTTTCTGTACATTTATTTTCTAATTTTGTAAGTGGCTCTTCCGATGATTACTCAACTATATGTACAAACCCAAGCGTCTTAGCACTTTCAGATGGAACCAACCATTTACCTATCATGTTTCCGTTGAAAGTTTGAATTTATCTCGTGGCGAAGAGGGTGGGGTAAGGGGCGGGACAAGTATAAATAAACACGACTCCTCCGACACTAGCCTATAAATTGTGTTCTCGCTCTCATAGTTTACAAACTGCCACAGTGTGTCTATCGTACAAGAGGCTGGGCAAACTGTGACCATGTGAGGTTAATATAGGGAGGGGTGTACAGAATAAACCCAATACGCTATTACGCCAGTTAGGAATGTTGTCTAATGTCAACAACCATACATCTATATTATTAGTAACTTAGCGAATGGGAGAATCTAGAACCTTGTTCACGGTATTTACCGACAACAAACCCAATGGGAAGAGATAGGGTTTAGTAAAGTGGACTGGATAGAACTACGTCAAGATAGAGATGTAGTGTAATGAGGCGAACTGGAAAGAACTAGAACAAGATAGATATATAATGTAATGAGGTGGACTGAATAGAACTATCTCAAGATAGAGATAGGGTGTAACGAGGTGGACTAGATAAAACTAGCTCAATATAGAGATATAGTGTAATGAGGTGGACTGGATAGAACTAGCTCAAGATAGAGATAGGGTGTAACGAGGTGGACTAGATAAAACTAGCTCAAGATAGAGATATAGTGTAATGAGGTGAACTGGATAGAACTAGCTCAAGATAGAGATATAGTGTAATGAGGTGAACTGGATAAAACTAGCTCAAGATAGAGATATAGTGTAATGAGGTGGGCTGAATAGAACTAGCTCAAGATAGAGATGGGGTGTAATGAGGTGGACTGAATAGAACTAGCTCAAGATAGAGATATAGTGTAATGAGGTGGGCTGAATAGAACTAGCTCAAGATAGAGATAGGGTGTAACGAGGTGGACTAGATAAAACTAGCTCAAGATAGAGATATAGTGTAATGAGGTGGGCTGAATAGAACTAGCTCAAGATAGAGATATAGTGTAATGAGGTGAACTGGATAAAACTAGCTCAAGATAGAGATATAGTGTAATGAGGTGGGCTGAATAGAACTAGCTCAAGATAGAGATGGGGTGTAATGAGGTGGGCTGAATAGAACTAGCTCAAGATAGAGATAGGGTGTAACGAGGTGGACTAGATAAAACTAGCTCAAGATAGAGATATAGTGTAATGAGGTGAACTGGATAGAACTAGAACAAGATAGGAATAGGGGGCGTACTTTTATAAGTTTAGCCATGAACTTTCGAGCTCCTAGTGCCATGGAGTAATTAAGTAGTAGAACGTAAAATAGCAAAGTTATTAGCATCTTAATCAAAGGGGTAGTAACCTAAAAGCTATTTTAAGAGAAAGTCTTAACGCACTCGCGTGGAAGGAGATCGGAAAAATATTTAGGAAACTACCAGTCTCAGTACACCCATCAGGGATTCTAGCCCAGACATCCCCGTCACCGGAAAACTAGATGAGACTAACGGTTTAGTCCACGTGTTCACCGGTGCGAGTCACAGGGATAGGTCAAATTTGGTAAACCACTTCCCGTGCAGCCAGCTGAGATTCGAAGCCAATTCCCAGCACTTCAGTATATAGCAAGTCTGACGCTTTAAGCCCCGTGAACACCAGTGTGGGTACACGGCTAAATAAATATGTTAGGATGGGATGGAAGGAAACACGAGTTCAAGTCCGTATTTTTATAGTTTTTAAAACCAAAAACTTTTTTGGCCAAAATAAAAAAAATATTGCTTCTGTAGATTTTTTAGTTTTATTGATTAAAAATAGCTATACTTCTTTAATATCTGGCATGGGCTTGGTGGCATTTGAATTGATACCTTTTTGAAAGAAAGGGGGAAAATCCCTGGTCAAATTTCCAGATGGTCATGACTAATATTAAAAAAAACTGTTGAGGGCTGAACAGTCTAAGGCATAGCTCTGGTGTTAGAGTGGCCTTCTGATGACGGGGACATTGGGGTTTGAATCCCATTCATGTCTACTGAGTGTGTTTTTTCCTAAATTGTTTCCCATTCTCCTTCCAAGCAAATGAGAGTAGATTGAGTCTAGCATGCTCCCTTCATCATCCCGACCCCTTTAGAGTAATTATCATCGTATGCGTATAACCTGAACAGGTAGTTAAAAAACACGCGGTAAAAAACTGTTGAGATTACTATTTTTCAGAAAATCAAACTAAACGTATCTAATGAAACATAATTCTTTTATTTTGACCCGAAAAAATTTGCTTTTTTTATTTAGCACTGCGCCTTACTACCCACTCAGTTTATTCGCTTAAGTACTAGTTACACTAATGGGTTAGTAACCAGGAAGGTTGAATATAGAGGAAGTGAACCCGCATTTGCATGTGAGAGTAGAAAACCATTTAGGAAAAACCACTCCCAGTTAACCCGAGCGAGATTCGAACCTCAAACTTCCCGTCCTTAGAAGTCTAGCTCAACACGAAACTAGCGCGTTAGATAACTACGCCACCTAGGCGGGTAAAATGTGTCATAAGAATAGCGTATTTACGAGCCTCCACTTGCACTTATTCAACCCCTCCTTAAGAACGAACTCTTAAGTAAATCCAAAACGTTTGTCTTACATAGAAAACTACGTTGGGGTTAGGCAACCTTTGTACACCCAGTCGTAATTAATGCACCTCCTTCATTTTAAAACTGTAAAAGAAACTTGATTAAAGGGCTCGTCATTCATCCCAAAGGCTAGGATCTTTCAAAACCAATGAAACTACTTATCACGGAATTATTTTTGTTTATAGTCATCGATAAAAAGACACTTTAAAGGAGAGGGAGGGGGGCAGCGTTCAGAGACTCTGGAATAAAGATTGAATAGAAATGCTAGCCTAACACGTCCCGCAGGCCCCACGTTGGTAGACCAAGGAACCTGTTTGGAACAACACCCCCAGTCCTCTCCAACACACACTCACACATGCAGCCTCCCGCGATCACAAGGCAAGACATACATACCTGGGCGGACTGTAACCTAGTCAAGTCGACTCTCTCTGGCGCGCTTGTTAAATCCCCCCCCCNCCCCCGGGCCACTTCAACCGAAGCCATACTCTCTGTAACCAATCAGGAACCAGTTTTCACTGATCGCTCCAGTAGCCTCCTTACAACACTCGTCCGACACATTACCACGTGTATGTGAATATTCTGGACCCATCAACTCACCTGGAACACAAGAAGACAAATGGCGTGTCATAAGAGAGGTCACACTTTTGAAACAAAAAATATTGACTTAACTGACATAATTAGGTGAGAGGTTGCAGACGCTAGACTCCGGGATGTCAGAGGATCAATTCCCGACAAGTTTATCCGGGAATGATTCTTAATTAAATACGTTTTAGACAGTAGTGGGTTAGAACCACAACTCTACCGTTATCGGCAATTAAATTTAATGCGAATGAAACGCCCTCGTGGGCTATACACACCACTGTGGGAACCACTGTTTATGTGGATATAGTCCAATTTTGAGAGTAAAAACCTTAGGTGACGGCTAGAAAAGTTAAAAGATCTACTTTAACGTTTTCTTTCGTCAAGTCATGTGATATGCGGTTGTCACTTTTGAAAGATATTAGGCCTTTCAATACCTATAAATTAACACTAATAGTGCTGTGAAATTTTATCGATAATGATCGCAAAAAATATATATTTATTTTCTAAAAGGGCCCTTTCTATGAAAACTGGATTGTGAGAAGGTATTGCGGTCTAGCATCCTGGTTTCATAACGTCCTAACCCTTTCCCCCCTGTCCCCCCAAAAAATATATTTAGCACCATGTCTTACTTAATACCCATTTAGTTTATATGCATAATAACTAATCAAGCTAATTTGTTAGGGATTAGGAAGGTTGAATTAAAAAGAAGTGCATCAGCATTTTTGTGTAAGGGGAATGGAAAACTTTTTTTTTTAACTCAATACACCCAAATGGATTCAAACCCCGATATCCCCGTCATAGGCAGTCCAATTTATTGCGAGTGTGACACCTTAGACCATTCGACCAACAAAGCTGGTTTTCAATCATTGTTCCGCCCCTCCCGCGCAAAAACAATACATATTTATTTATTGTAAAGGCAATTTCAATTTTTTTCTTAAAACTTTACTACTCTACATCATCTCTTAAAATTTACACGGGCTGGATTTGAACTAAATAGCCTCTAGGTGTAAACTTTGAACGTTAACAACTTCAGCTACCTTGCACGAGAGATGATAACTTTTGGATGAAAAAAAATACAAAATTCTATCATCATATCGCAACGCTCCCATTCAAGGGCGAGTCTTTAGATTCACACACACACACACACACGCTCGCACACATGGCATCGGTCCTAAAAACAACAACTGGCAAGCCGTTTCTCAAAATTTAATAAACAATGCTCAATAAAAGCAAACATACGATCACTAACACATGTTCTTAAGATGAGGAAAGCCCAAAGCCAAGCACGGACATGTAAAATCAAGCGCAGAGAAAACTGGGGCAGAGATTTTACTTGCAAATCACTGCGAACTCTTTGTTAGAAAGTGGATTGCCAAAATGTTTATAGGCAGATAGGTTCGACTCGTATTGGCAGCGACAGGAGGAAGGAACGTGGAAAATGAGGTCATAGTTTACATACAAATTAATTGAATGAATTAAGTATGAGAGGTACTATGTTTACCGAAGAATTTAATCTCCATGTACAGTCCAATTTTAATAGTAAGTGCCTTTTAGAAAATATAAACACAATTTTTTTTTGCGGACAAAAGTGATTTCATTTTTATATTTTATTAGTGTTATTTTGTAGATAATGTCTATGAAAAGTGATAACATAGCCTAACGTATGAATACATAAAAGTAGATCTAGAAATTGTTCTAGCTGTTATAAGGCCCTTCTCAACAAAAGTGGGCTGTATATATTATAAGCCTATATCCACAGACTTTTTATCAAATCCAAACCTCAATTTTACCTGCAAATCTAGAACCTCGAAGCAGAATACCATAAAAAAATATCTTAAATTTTAACCTAACCTCTAATTTCTAAACTAAAAATATTCTTTTACCCACAATGGTGGGCTATTATTTTTTTCTTTAATTTTTATGCTAACCAAACTGGTTTTTCCTACAATAGTGTTAGTCCAAACCCACTACTAAGCCCTCTAATACGCCTAAACAGATAGAGAAGGTACATAGTTTTTTTGGGGGGAAAATTTTTGCTTTGAATTTCGTTCCAAGCTGAAATTTTTTTGAATCCTTGAATTCCATATATTCTTCATGATACGCGAGATCAATTCATAATTATATATATGTATTAATATTTTATTTTATTTATTATGCATAAATTAACATCTTTTGAGGTTGTTAAGGATCAAACTTGCCACTGTAATGTTCTCTAGTTCGAATCCAAACCTTAAAATTTAGGAGGGGATGTAATGTTTTTAGTACGTCTACAACAAATAATTGTACATATATTATATAGAGAGAAAGATATGAGTCCCAGTTTTATACAAGGAATATATAAACACACATACATTAGATCAATGTTAGTCTAACTTTTCACACACACGCATATATAAATATATAAATGTGCTTGTTTGTGTATCCGCATAGTATCTGCATAGTAAAAGTTGCATGAAGTTTTAAAACACTAGCTAATGGAATGAGCGTGTGGTTATGTTTCAAAAATGTTATCTTCTATTTCAACAGAATTTAAAATAACTTCTTGCTTATGTATGGAGACATTCGTAAAAAAATATATATAAAATAGCAATCACTGTGCTTTTAGAAGTTGCCAAAAAAATAACTAGTCCTTGATATTTGAACGAGTTCATTCATGGCCTCAGATACAATCTGTATAAAGATATCCTGGTTGCAATAGGGCCTATCCTTAAACAAAATGTGTGCGTGTTTTATGAAGATACTTATATTAGGCTTATACGTAATACGCGCCTTAGCCTTCTAGAGAATATAAGCAATTATTTTATAGTAGCCAACATTGTTTGGTGGTGAATAGATTTAACTTAAATACAGTAGCCCCATAACTTCTTTGGTGCTTACCGACAGCTCACAGCTGACTTTTGACAGTAAACATAGAGGTTTGTACCTAAATTTTGACTGTCAGAAGTGACAGCTGCTAAACACATGTTTTTGCAGATCATATGGTTTGGCGTAGGTATACATAATTTGGGCTGGTAACTTTTCAAGGCCGTCAGAGTTAAGCTGTGAGCTGTCACTCAGCACCAAAGAAAACATGGGGCTACTGTACACATATTTACGAGATGGTCAAGTAAAACCAAATTTAAATACATTTTATCATTTTTAATTTAATATCATTTTTGTCTTTCAACCAAGATTTTTTCAAATATTAACTTTTACTGTTGAAAAAAATACTTATTTGAAGAAACATTAAAATACAAATAGCCCGATTAGAAAGTCAACATAATGTGTTTTCCCCGTGCTCCACGTCTTCTTACTCATTCGGGCTATCTACAGGAAATATTTAATGGGAGAAGGATTATTAAGGTAGAATTTAGAAGAGGGGGACTATAATTTGCGTGAAAGAATACTGCGTGAATATTTAGGAAAAAACACCCCAGTATATCCAGCCATGATTCAAATCCTTAAATCCTCGACAACAGCAAGCCTGATGAGATCAACACCTCTGTCCACGTGCCCACCAGTGCGAGTCAGCCAGTATTAACATATAATCACTATCGACAACAGAACGTATAGTGCGTTCTCTTGAAAGCTTGCGTCCCCGCGAGATGAGGTCAGTTTCGTCACCGATAGAACAGACGCCGTGGCGTGGCGCCGGCGCCATCGATCAGAACCGTCACCTTGGGCCTCCCGTCGCGCCGCCCTACTTCCCAGGTCATGCCCTCCCCCAACGGTCCGAATCAGACATCTATTGGGATCAGAAGGGCTAGGTGAGCGCTCAGCACGTCTTATTATGGATTAACAAGCTCGCCGAAAAACGAGAGCAGGTCAGAAACGTAATCACAATAGTTCAGCCTCGTTGGCATTGTCCGCTCAGCGCAACTTGAAATAACTTCAGGTTTCCTTTTTCTGCGCGACACCACCTTGGAAAACCCTATCAAATTTCAAAGTCAGTCAGTCAGTCAGTGCGCATGGGCCTGAATGAACAAGCCGACTCAAATCAATGCGTATGCATCAACAAAGCGCTATACCAGTAGATAGCTACATCAACATCAACAATTGTGAAGAGATCTGAAATAAATCACTTAGCCTAATGTAAAGGGCGCGTGCGTGCTTTGTTTTCTTTCACGACACAACGCAATAAATTGAAAATATTCATCGCTATATCAATCTTAAATATATCTCCATCTACTGGAAAATAAAACAAATTACTAATCAGCTGTTTCTAATTTGTGTTGCAAAGCAATATGGATCAACATACGATTTTTCCAACGTATGAATTGCTGCACCACCCAAGCAGATTCTGCTCTCAATTTTTTTTAGCGAGCGAGTGAAAAAAAACTTTACTCTACCCTTGGACTCCGGGCATGCTAAGGATGTTTTTTTTCTAAAATGTTTCTCGTTAAAAAAAACTCCATGGCATTAGTCCGCACGCGAGCTATACCGACCGAGCGGCCCCCTTTTGTTGGCGAAGAGAGTGCCAACATTTGCTGATATATAGGTTATCAAGTGGTCAGCCCAAAGAAGCCTCCAGCTGTTAATCTCTGTTTTCTAGGCAGGAGCAGCTACCTATATGTTTTAAGTTATTTAAGTAGCTCCTCGTTTGACCTCGTTCCAGACTCATTGCCTCACAAAAAAAATATTGTATACGCTGGGGCTCAAGCCCGGGACCTCTTGATATGTAGAAAGGAGCTATAACACTAGACTACATCAGAGAGGCGGTCGTTTCCCACCCAAACTCCACATAAATGCGGATACATTTCCTATAGATTATACCTTTCCCATCCCTATCCCAAAAGTGTCGATATGTGAACAGCCCGGATGAGTAGTAAGGGGGTGGCGAGGGTTGCGGGGGAGATACTCAAATTGGCTTCAATATCCTGAAGTTATTAGAAGGCTATGCCTCAAACCCTTCCTTCCTATCCACGGAAATTTTATTCTGTCTTCGTCCTTTATTGTATGCCCTCATAAAGTAAGTTCCTGGGTACGCCAATATCCTTTACCATTAATTAATTAAGGTTCCATTTAACATACTGTATTTGCGTGATCACGTTCTTTAAGCGTGCGTAATTAATATTTATATCTTGGTAAACGTATAAATTAAAACGCCTGTGCAGTTTTCTAATTACCATCAAAGGCTACATATTTTTATTCTCCAAAGAATAAGAGGGTGATTGGTGAACAAATGAACAATTAGAAATATATTTTATAACTTAGTTCACCTTGAATTACAAAGTCAATGTCAACCATTACAGCAAATAGCTCAATAGTGAGTCGACCAAGACTATGAACACTATTTTATAACATTATAAAATAGTGTTCATTACGTTCCATGACGTCAGCCCGCAATCGACCGAGCGTCCACCGCCTGCTGGTGAAGGTGATGCAAACTTCTGCGGATAAAGGCTGTCATGTGGCCAGTACAACTACATATTCGGCCATTCATCTCAGTTTTATAGATCGTTACTGCTACTTTTCCATTCATGTAGCTCCTCATTTGTCCTGAAGAGGCTGAGTTTGTCCCCATTCCAGACCCGCTGCTTCACAGAGAAATCTGGAAACGCTAGGAAACGAACCCGAGAACTCTGGATCTGTAGACAGAAACTCTGACCACAAGACCACAAAGGTGGTCAAAACAGTGTTCACTATGGACATAAATAATACGACACAATCGTACATACTTTCTCATTTGGACTTGGTCTGGAACAGCATTACCAAAATTATATTCCTAGTAAACTGTTCTCAAACGAATCTTTTATCTGAATAGCAAATCTAACAAGTGTTGTCTATCATGGGAAACACTTTCTTGACATCCATTTTGAGCAAAATTTTGAGTTTTCAAAAATTATTAGAGTAAATTACTTTTGATTTTAAAGTTAGAATTAAAATCATGATTTCACTTTCATTTTCGTCATACCTACCTAATTTGTGTAAATATTATAAAATCACAAATGGGTGGATAAACGCTGTGCATTTAATGTTTAAAAAAAAAAGAGTAGCCTAGTTATGTCAAGATGATAATAATAATTAATAATACAACTGAAATAGTGAAAGGTGACCTGGTGGTATAGGGGTAAGGTGTCAGCTATCTGTGTTGGGGGTGTGGGGTTCAATCCTAGGTCCCGGCACAGATTTATCTGATTACCAAACTCTTCCTTCACCTCTGACAAGACATGTATTAATCACAACTTGTGAATGTGTGGAATGCCAGGCCTCCAGCGTGGTTCGGATCCCACGTTAAACTGTAGGACCTGCATTTCATCTCACAATCACCCTACCATTACATCATTAGCGTAAGTGCGTACAACCCGAACGGGTAGTAAGACGCTGTGCTAATAATAATAATAATAATAATAATAATAATAATAGCTGAACAAAGTGAGAATAATTGTCTACACCAACCTTTGTCAAAATACGAATAGTCCTTTATTAATCCAGTCGGTTTGAGACCCGCCGACAGATATTTGATCCCTGGAGTCTCTGTTTGACTCGAAGTGGTGTAACTATGATTTGTCTTTTGTGGTTATGGCCGGCAATTAGACAAGTGCTTACTACACCGACAAACTAATATCAAATATGACGGGAGGGAGATAAAAAGAAGGCCGGCCCCTATGTTCCCACAATACGAGGATGGGCCGCGCTGCACATGTCAGTAGATTATTGCCACTGATGCTTCTTGTCTTAAAGAACATTTAACAGTGGCCTTGACATTGATCAAACGACCTGACATCGGTGACCTAATTCAAGCCGCCATTGCCTCTTGAAGACAACTCATGCACACTAAATATATGAAAACATATTACGACGACCAACGAAATCTATTCATTTATACGTTCAACACATGGACCATAGCACATTTATCAAACGAAAGAAATGGGGAGGTTAGTTTGAAAAAAGTGCACTTGCATTAGCGTGGAAAGGGAGTGGGAAGTTGAAAAATTAAATTTATCACCGTGTCTTACTAACTACCCGTTCGGGCCATACGCTTAAGTACTTATTACGTTAATGGGTTAGAAATCAGGAAGGTCAAATTTAGAGGAACTGAACCCGCATTTGCGTGGAAGTAGAATGGAAAGCCATGTAGGAAAACCCAGCCCCAGTTCACCCGACCGAGATTCGAACATCGATCCCTGTAAACGTCATACTACTTTATTTTTCGCAGTGTTTTAGTACCCGCTACGCATACATTAACTACGCTAATGTGTTAGGAATAAAAAGATCAAATTTTAGATTAAATGTACCCGCATTCACACGGAGAAAGATAAGGAAACTATTTAGGGGGGAAAACACCCTCAGTATACCCGAGTGGGATTTGATCCTCGATCTCCCCAACAAAGTCTAACACGAGAGGGACGCGTTAGACCATGTGACCACCGTTGTGGGTTCCGGTAAATTGCAAGCCTGATGCCCTAAGCCACGTGACCGCCAGTGTGGATGCCACGGTTTTGTATACAGGTTGGCTATAAAGTCTAGACAAATAAGCCAATATACAGATACACAAATATAGGCAAATATACATGCTTTTACGTGCTTTCAATTAATCAAAATACATAAAAATTAATTATTACTAGCACCACGTCTTACTACCCGTTCGGGTATAAATATAGTAAAATGTCATCAATGTTGGCCGCAAAAAAAAAAGTTTGAATTTTCTATGCTCTTCTTCCAACCAAAATCAGGGTTATTGAAATGCTTCAATGCTTCACGAATGAATGCTTCAAATTTCTCGTTAACTACCTATGATAGTTTTTCTATAAAGTGCTACAAATGTAATCTCCTGTATTGCTTATGCATGGCTAAATGAAGGACAGGCTATCACAGACAAAATATGTAATCTAATAGAACAGGATGAGGTTGAATATTTGAGAACCTAGGGCAATATTTCCCTGGAAAGGTAAGGAAAAGACAAACTATGGTAGGGTTTTGGTAGGAGGAAAGATTAAGAAAATACAAACTTTTTCTTTTAAGCCAACAATGATAACATTTTAATATTATCTGTCATTGTAAAGGTAAAAATAATATCAGAAGCGACCACTGTAGAACACATGACTTGACGTATGGATTTGTGAAGGTATATCTAGTAACGTTTATAGCTGTCAGGTAAAGTAAGGAAACGCAAACCTTCCTTAACCAAGGAAGGAAAACTACCAGCCACTTATCAAAAGCGAGCTCTACTATATTGACAAAGTCCCCCCCACCATCCACCTCAATTAATGGTAAACACAAAAATTAAGCCCTCGTCAACGTGACGAGAGTAGCGGTC
>CABFOW010001326.1:88259-109893 GCA_902141385.1 Timema californicum | reverse complement strand
CCCCCCCGTCCTGAAGAGAGAGCACTTGTGTTTCATTAACTAGCCGCAACCCTTATTCGCCAATTACAGAGGTGATCATTGAGTTGTTGATAAGAATGAATGGAATGTTTTCATAAAAAGTAAACTTTCAGATCTGAAGGAAATTTCCAACGCACGTCTACAACCACCTTGACCTTTTTATTACTGTACTTGACACATTTTTTTTAAACATACAACTTTATAATAAATAGATATTTCTATTATTACTCAAGCGGGAGGCACGAGTTATTTTATCATTCTATGAATTTGGGAATAACTCGTAGCCTACATATTTTTTTCAATAGGTACCAAAAATTTCCCTACCTTGACCAAATTACTACATTTATATATACTGGCTATAGTAAAAAATAAAGTGGAACTAATTTTAATTAGCAAAAAAGTGGCTAGCTTGGGACTTTTAATACAACTGTCACTTTTTGTAAGACTATACAAAATAATTCTCTTTAACTACTAACTTTGTGGATTCGGTAAACAAGAAAATTACTAACATTTTATTTCCATTTTGGAATAGAGAAGAGTTAAATTTATTAAAAATATAATAAACCTTTATTTTGGTTGTTTCCTGCACGATTCCGTGCCACCGACATTAGTGTGGTATTTCCGCTCAATCTGGCCAAACAACAAAATTAAGAGAGGAAAAGAAAGCTGCGTGTAAAAACAACGCGAGGCTGATAGGTTGGCATGCAAACCATAATAAATATCCAACCAATGGAATGCTCACAGCACTATTCATTCAACGCAGAAAATGCAAAATACCAAGGAAAACTCAAACTCATGAATGGTGTATACAGTCTGAGCAGAAAATTAGAGAATTTAATTAAACACACACATACACACTTTTATATGTGTATGTATTTAAGTTTTCATAACTATGCTAATACAAAGTTATAATTAAAACTTACATTAAAAAAATTAGTGAACGTTTCACCTAAACGTCGATTGCATCTTCTAGAGCAGTGGTTTCAAACTCGAATTAATCGAAAGGACCTGGTTTACAGCTCTTGGAGTGGTGCAGATCCTAGCCTATAGAAACATGTTTGCTTAGTTATATTCAATACATTACTTTTGTTGTTGAAGTGCGTCTTACTAACCTCCCAGACTATGTTATTTATTTATTATTATTATTATTATTATTATTATTATTAGCACCGCGTCTTACTACCCGTTCCGGTTATACGCACTTACGGTAATGTGTAATGGTAGGGTGATTGTGAGATGAAATGGAGGTACCTACAGTTTAACGTGGAATCCGAACCACGGTGGAGGCCTGGCATTCCCCACATTCACAAGTTGTGATTAATCCACGTCTTGAATGTGCTCTTTTTAATCACGCTCATGTGTAAGAGACGAGGAAGATATAATTTAATGGAAATATAGCCTCATTTGAATGAACGGAAGGTAGAAAACTATATAGGGGAAAACACCCTCTGTCCATTCGACTGGAAATCGAACCCTTACCTCCACAGCATTGGAAAATTATACCAGAAGAGTCTGACGCTTAACCCGCGTGACCAACAATGTAGGTTTATTCTAGCTATTTTATGTTATGTATTTAAAGTCATTAACTACTTGATCTGTGGCATTAGGCACTCAGAGTTCATTGCCGCACTCGCAAAAGTTCGCCACCTATTAAACTAGTTATATACAGGCAACTTCATTACACCCTCTCTCTTTCAGATTCATTTTAATGTTATCCTCCTGTAATATTTTACCCCAGAAACAGCCATGGCAAACTTTGGGGTGTTTCTTGATGGGATTTTTTTTATCTTACAGTGAGAGTTCAACATGCCCACCCACGCCTAACCTCTAAACGGGAGGACCACCCCTATTGGCTGTGTGCGACTGCTTATTCAATATATTCGCAACCACCCTTCATATCGAAAGGCCATAGCCTCTATCCACAACCTGAGGACGCACCCGGCTATAGATGATACGGACACACGAAACAATGCATTGGCTTATATTTAAAAACGTATACTTTCCCATATATTTAGCGAAATACTAAAAGCAGTATTTATTATACTTTGCGGGAAAAAAAAATTCTACACTCAAGTAATTAAATAATAAGATATAGCAAAGTTTAAAATAGTCATAAGTGTTTTTGTTATTCAAGACTAGCAAGCGTACCCATCTTTGCTTCAAACAGACAGAACAAAGCTCTCTTAATTTTAGTTCTTCCGACACAATTTTTAGTTAGTTTAAAAAAAGAAATCAAATTTAAATCTTAAAATTCCAACTTTTATCTGCTCATGTTCGCGCACCGGTGCTACTAATATTTAAATTTCAAACCTCTGCGTGCGGTATATAACAACAACGCTCATGAAAGACACACAAACTCTTCATTTTATTAATATGAATTACATACACACTAAAATCAAACAATTATTTTTTGTGAGCGCATATAACTCGAGGCCAGATAGTAAATGTTGCAGGCAGGCGAGTCGTTAGTTTGTGAACCCTCTTACAAACTAGCTAAAATTTATATAAATATTATTTTAATATTTCAAAATGAGTTCAGGTGTAAAGGTGGGAGGGGCCCCTATTTGTGGACTTGTTCCACTCGGTCTGATGATGAAAAAGGTAGAAAGAGAGCGGCGGGCGACAAGTCTAGCAATGGCTGACTGGATTGAAGTGGGTTTGTGTGTTTTCAAGGCGGCCGGCATCTATCCACACTCCTTCAACTCACTTCTAAAAGCGAGAGTTCTCTCACCTTTACTTGGCAACCCCATGCTCCGTCATTTTCCCGCAGACCCCCATCCATCCATCTCTTTCTCTCTCAAACAAATGGATGTGTGTCTATTTCCAAAGGATGACCTTGGTGTAGCGTCATGTCATCTGTTCACATGTTTACCAAGACCATACATTCACATCGCTGTTCTTTCGTGTGTGACGAAAAAACTGACTTTCAAAACATGCATTCACTTTTAAGTGTTTAAAGAAACAAACGGAAATAAAATTGAGCCCTTAAAATAAATAAATGTTACAATGTTAGGAACATCCCAAGCTTCCTGTTGTATAGTAGTAAATGTTGATAAAAAAATTCATTTTATTTTTTATAAATCAGAATCTTTCTACTTTTTTGGACCAACCAGATGCTACAAACGTACTTTTTTCAATCTATCTAAACCTTGTTATTTGGTTTTAAAGTTGCTATGTGGTAGAACGTTGAAGACATTTTTTTTTAAAACGAGTATTTATTAAGTGGTTTTATACGATTTAGTATTGATTCCACCAAAATGAAGGCGAAAGTTCTGACCCGTTAAAAAGTTTACAAAATTCTAAAATAATTGTGTGATGACTTGCATAAAACCCTATTTAAGCAATCCCACATTATCTTAAAATGGTCTGTTGTGTCCCTATCAAAACATGACTTTATTTGACTGGGGTAGGTTAGATCCAGGTTCCCAACCTTTTTCTTTAATCTCAAAAGTAAACATATTCACGTAAAGTCACGTTGAATTTTTTTTTTAATCTTTAAGCTCAAAATTCAAACTTTTCGACTGGTCAGAAACCTAATGATAATTTGTGCTTACATTTTGGTGGAAACGATGTTTTAAAATATTAAACAACTTCTTAAATAATGCGGGATTTCTAAACGTCCGCAACGCGTCTCAGTGCTCTTGTAGCACCTTTTAAAAACTTTCAAACAAAAAAAAAACATTATCTAAAAATACAAACGTGTATGGTAAAAGTCCCCTTGGTTGAGTGCTAAATGAGTCTGACTTCAGGTTTAGGAGATTCTGATTCAATCCCAGGGCATATCTAATAATGTATACTATTATTCAGTGACGTATTCTGAGAAAAATGAATAGGTATGTTGTACTCTAAAAGTTGCGGGGGAGATTTGGGGGGTCGAGGACCATCAAACACCGTTGTTCAAGAACGTCAAATAATTATTTCAAGGGATATGTTTTAAGATATGTCCCTATAGAACAGGGGTTCTCGAACATTTATTATTTCCCTTTAACCGTATGCTATCTTAAGACATATTGAGGCCTCCCCTTATCCCAAATTCTCTCTTCTTTTATTTACCCACAATGATGATTATCATCCACTCAAAATGTAATAAAAGTAACTCCATGGTGGCAGACCACATTCAGGCTATACCTACCGAGTGGCTACCAAACTGTTTGGCGTATTAATGCCAAATCTTACGGATAAAGGGTTTCATGCGATCAGCACATCGATGACTCCAGCCATTAAGCTCTGCTTTCTAAACCGGAGCCACTACTACTTTATTCGAGTAGCTCCTTATTTATCCACCCTAGGCTGAATTTAACCCGTTCCAAACCCACTGCTTCCCAGATAATCTGGACGCACCGGGAATCAAACCCGGGACCTTTGGGTCCGTAGCCAGAACTTATGATCATTAGACCACTAGACCACATTTCTGAATGCATAAGAGAGACAGATCCTATTCAATTAGCCTGGTGTAGTTAAAAGCACACAGTTAGCAATACTCAAAGCAAACAATCATAATAAGAGTAAAATGAAGTGATACATCGATCAAGAGTCCATCAGATCTTGGTGAGAGGGAATCAGGTGGATTGTCCAACTCACGTTGCATTTAAAACTATTTTATAAAGCTTAACTTATCTCACACAATGCTGCTTGGAAACAAACGAGTCTCCCAACTTGAGAATTTATGCTCCAGAAGCTATTTAGATGCGTAAACTCTGACTAACATAGGGGAGATTATCGTTACGTCATTGATTTATTGCTAAGATATTTACACACATCTTTTGCTGTAAGCAAGGGTGCACCCAAGGGGGAGAGGGGCAAACAGGGTATTTGACCCCTCCTTCCCCAATACCACAATTATTGTTAATAGAAATTTAAATAATGCGAAGTAGAACTAAAATACGAGTATTTAGCATTGAATATGTGTCGAATGTATATGCTACATTTTACTACCAGGCTTCAGACTTAAGCCTAATATTCAAAATGTTTACCGTCACACACAAAATTAACAATTGAAAAAAACATACAAATTATAGCTTCGATACCATTTGTAATATTTAAATCTCTTAATTACTACTAAACTACTCCAAATGATTTATAAAGGCATTAAATATTCATAAATATTTTCGGCGTTCAAGGCTTAGGAGGCTGTGCAACCCCAAACCCGCTCTCTCCATCGAAATGTCATTCTCGCTACAGCCTTGATTGAATGCCTCCCCCCATGGCTGGGTGCGCCACTAATTAAGTAAATTATAAAAACATATTTTTTATTTTACCTTTTCTTTCTAAATCATCTTGAGATGGTGGAATCACACTCCTGACTTTTGGGATTCTTTAATGTATAATTATATAAAATCACATTGACTATTAAGTCATTAATGTAAAACAAAAACTAAAAGAAAACTATTAAAACTCCACGAATACTTTTCTACTAAAGAAAAACAATAATTACCATCAACCCCTCACCTGCCCTACCTTCCAACCCCCCAACCCACTATCAGTACTGAAATGCTCAAATTTGAAAGAGTGGTTAAATGTGTTTGCCAAATGCATGATAATAGATGTGACTAGAATACCTAAACATAGCTCGATGTATTTAATTAGTGTATAATTTAAAGCTTGTTACATCTACAAACTTTTATTTTACAATTAATTGTATGTATAAAATTAATTGTAAAATAATAGGTTAGTAGATGTAACAAGCTTTAAATTATAATCTAATTAAATACACCGATAAATAAAATACTTTATATATATATAATACTTTATATATGTATAATAGTTTATATATGTATAATACTTTATATATAAAGTATTTTTATTTAAACTATACTAAATTAGCTTGGTAAATAAACATAGGGATCTTGAATATTTTTTTCAATAGTTGGCACAATGCTTAGCTTGCTTCACATAAACAGCATGACCTGGGGTGTAAAAGAGTGAGCTCATTGGCGAGCGGAAAGGAATGTGCTGCGACCTCCTAGACATTGGACAAGGTCATTAGAGCCTCCCTAGCTTGCCATGCGTTTTTTAAGCAGCAAGCCCCGAGTTTCCTATTGTGCTAAGTAGAACCTTTTGGAATAAAAATTACTTAAAACACATCATTCTTGGAATATGAACCAATATTAGTTTTAAAATTAATAATTCATTACATGTATATTTATTAACAATTTAAACATTAGTATTTACACAGTTCGCACAAACAGCATTGAATTAAACGAAAAACTATTCCATATCATTATGGGTATGCGGCGCAGGACTAGCATACCCAGAGAATACGCCACTGCTATTATTTGTGTGTAGAACAACACTGGTATAATATTTTAGACTTCAGATGTGTTTTCCATGTTTATAAAGTAGGCTATATGTTGAGTACCCGATACCAATTTTTTTTAAATGTGACACATTAATTCTCCAAGATGACTGGAGGCTTCGTGAAATAATGAAACAAAGTGTATATAAAAAGTAGTACTTTGGTGGCATGTACATGGCTTCGAGATGAATAATTGGCCACATACTCTGCGGTTATGTAATGATGGGATTGACGTGTACACTCCACATGAGAATACATTGCTCTCTGCCACGTTATGTGGAGCATCGGGCGGTCTGATCCGAAGCAGTAATATGTCATGTGACTGCGAGCTGCGACCTTGAGTTAATTCTCGTGTTTATCATAATGACACACTGTACCGACTAGACACGAGGAGATGCCAACCAACTGGTTGGTTCGTCGGTCAAAATCACCACCTTCATTCACGTCCTGTAAAACTCGATGAAATGGCAGATAATACCGATGCGGATGAGTATTACTTGAAATCTTCTTTTTAAACTACGGAATTATATCAGAACATGACTTTTCAAGATAATTTGAAAAGGATACCAAAACACAGGATCATATATTGTAATATCTGGAATAACGTGTGAACTAGAACCGAATCAAACAAGAAGGTCCTGTTAGAGCAATACCCAGAAATGTATTTTGTGTATGTGTATGATGGGAGAAAAGTATGGAGAAGGTATAGATTACTCATGGTAAATTCCCCCAACAAAAGATGACAAGGATTTTATTTAAATATATTCCTTCTTAAAGAAATTTAATCTTTTTCAGAACCTAAGTGGGTTGTAGATGTTTAGAAATTTTCCAGACTTCAATATGATGCCAACCAAGGCATAGAATAAGAATATAAAAATTAATACTTGTCACACTTTCAAAGAAACTCCCTTGGTAACGTTTTGGATCCTTAACATATAACATCTCTCTTTAAACGTTCGACTACTAGAATGAAACGAAATATATATTAAACAGGACGGTGATATTAATTAAACTCTATTGGCCCTTAAATCTTCAACTATATAATATCATGAAAATTGAAAAATGACACTTGGGCAGGGGAATCGGCCCCGGGACCTCTGGCTTAGTACGCCAATGCTCTTACCATTGAGAGCCAGGAATCGTCCCGTGCCTGGGTTCATTCTTCATTCATATTTTAAGGCAGAGTTTATGATGGACGTACGGAAATCGTCGGCTACAAATATGTGATTTTATTAAGATCACGAGCTATCAGATAACGCAGCCACCTTCGATTCAATAGTTGGCTTATTGCCAGAATATGATATCTAGATGCGAGTAAATCCTCACTAAAACAAATATAAGTTATTTGATTCTTACAACTATATAAGTCAAAATCTAAAAAAAAAAAAAATTGAATTAAAAAAAAGTCTATACCGCCATGCCGGTATATTTCACAAATTCTCACAGCCCAATTCTCATAGGAAGTGCTTTTTATAAAATGCAAACATATTTTTTTGTAAACAGCAATTATAACATTTTACTGTATTATTTGTATTATTGTAGAGGTGTTGGTAATATTAATCAAAAGTGGCAGATGCAAATCAAATGATGACTACGTATAAAAATACGTGGAAGTAGTCACTTTTCTATCAGTCAGATAAGGAAGACTCTTTCCATGAAAATTTGACTACCTACCTTATATTATTTTAGTTCAACATAGGCCTCTTCTTCTACCAAATACCAATAGAAGGCTATTGTCGAAACGCTCCATTGATATTAGTCTTGTAACAACTTATCTTTGTTTTTTAAAATGAATAAAAATAAACTCTTTGAACTTACGTTTCTCTTTACCCGCGCCGCCTTCACTTCCCTCCTTGGCCAATCAAAAGTGGGAAATAAATCAAAGAAAATACTTTAAAATACCTTAGGACTGTGGCCAGTCAGTAGTGCCAACAAACTAATAATAAACACGACAAACGAGGAGTAAATGCCCGTTAAGTGCAAGGTCTCTGCATTAGCCCCATGACTTATTTGGTGTTGACTGACAGCTGACGGCTTTGAAAAGTTACCAGATCAAATTATGTATCCCTACGCCGAACCATATGATCTGCAAAAAGATGTGTTTAGCAGCTGTTACTTCCGATGGTCAAAATTTAGGTATACCCCTAAATGTTGACTGTCAGAAGTCAGCTGTGAGTTGTCAGTCAGCACCAAAGAAGTCATGGGGCTACTGTAGAGTTGTTATAATTGCTCATTTCAAAAAGCCGACTCACTTTCCCAGGCCCCAATGCAAATCCGAGGAAAACCTCGATTGGAAAGTCATTCACAATGACTATACTTTGCTCATCTTTACAAGACACACTTTAAAAAAAATTCCTTTGGTCATTCATTTAAACATGCTCTAAGTTTTAAAATGCCAATGGTCTTCAATAAATACTAAACACTGAAATGAGTAATATATAAATAACGTTTATAAATTATTCTGTTTTGGGCAATTTCAGTTACAGGTAGTGGAGTGAGCGCGAGTTAAAAGGCTGGGTTTTTTTTTGCAGTTTTTATAGTAGAATGGCTGTTCCCAAATACTAAGGGGAAAAAATGTTCACTTTACTTGCAAGTCGCTAATCAGGATAGAGCCATGAACATCCTAGATACACTCAAGAGATGGTTGTTTGTTTTAGATTTTTCCTATACTCGGTCGACGTGAGTGTGTTGTTCCCTTCCTTTGTTTTGATCTAATAAACATGATAATGGACTCATACTTTTATCCCGATATTAGATTCGTGACGCTATCTATAGTTAATTTGGTAATAAATGTATATATTTTTTCTGGTTAGGTTTGTAAGTCGTTTATAGCAAGCACTTCGTTGAGAAAGAGCACGTGATATATCCACACAAAATATAAAACATAATGTATTTACATTTGATTTTTTAGTTGTGTTATGGTGTGGTTCCCCGTGCAAGGAGAAATCCCAAGTTTTGTATTTGACTATACCTACTTCCAGTATCAATACCCGTTTTCCTGACCGAATAGGCCCAGAGGTAGGGAGGGCACTTGAAAACAAGTTCCGGGAATTACGTTTCGCTCGAGCAAATATTCCAGTTTAGTATGAAAAAAGTAAAAAACAACCTTGTAAGTCTGAACATGTTTCTAAATGCCATCAAGCTGTTTCTATATTTGTTATGAACACGCACTTAAAAAACCTAGTTTGACATCTTTACGATTTCTATGAAATTTCAATTGAAATCTTTACGATTTCTGTGCAGTTTTATGTTTTAATAAGGCCTACACCTCCAAGTTTTATTCAGGTAGATTATTTTAATCTATTCGCACCGATGGTTATATAGTATAAGGTGTCAAGCTTGTAATAGACATTAATAACGGTGCCGGGAAAGTCTAAACCTCAGCCTTGTGTATTTGAAGTGGTTTTCTTAATTTGATACATAATTGTGTTTTCCCCTTCCTCTTTCCATTGATGCGGGTGCATTTATTCCCCATTACCTTCTCAAAACTTACACCTTAGTAGCCAATATGTATAAAATAGGCCTATTATTAAAAATGTAGATTTTAAAATGCACAGGGTGTGACTTTTTATCAGAGATCTACGTCTTACTAAACCGTTCGGGTTATTCACAGATTTAAAATAACGGGGTGGGGGTTTTAAAAAAAGTAAATTTTAGGGGAAGAGTACTTGTAATGAACTGGCTTTATCTTTGTAGGACTTTGTTCTCCCGTCAAGTAAATGCTGGTGCAGTTTCTTAAATATATATTCTTCTCATTCCGTTCCTTAGCTTATGTAATCATTGTTAAACGGCACCGTACATACATCGAAACGTCTGACTAAACAGTTTACGTCAGAAACCTATTGGGCAAGAACTCTCTCTTCGGTCGGTAGGTACGGTATGAATCATAAAATACCCATCTATCCTGGGAATGTTTAGTTTGTAAGGCTGTCAGCCCTGCGGAACTGCTATGCACGGCGAAACGTCCGGTGGCCTTCAGAAGTCGTACAGGAAGGACAGCGAGCAAACACACAGTCCAACTTCCTTCACGGTAGACATACGGTTGGGTCGGGCTCGGGACGATGTATGAAGGAGATACAAGAGCAATGGCCCGAAGGGACCAGGGTTGAGATTCATAAGATTACCTCGGGAAGACCATGGTTCGATCACATGTGGCGGCGATGACCAAGATATTTATATTGACTTCAATCGGTGAAAAATGACAAAACTGGACACGGAAATCGAACCCGGGACCTTTGGCTTTATGTGTCCAATACTTGCACAAGTTACAACAAAGACTCAATACAACAACTAACAACTAGTGAAATATTTGCCTTGGATACTAGATGAACCAGGATTGTTCAGTGGTAGAGCAATAGCGTGCGAAGCCAAACAACCCGGGCTGTATTCCCGTATAAATACCGTCATTTTTTAATTACATGAATTTGATTCAGCTATAAGGACTGATCTTATGGACCACAATTACGTATCAGTTTGTCTTACAATTTGGATTTAAAAAAAAACTATTGGCAGGATATATAGCTAATATATCAAGAGATGTGTATTTAATACTAAGCGTTCGCCGTAATTTCTTATGTTAAATTTGATTTAAAGTATTTTGTTGGTATGGTCAAAGGTTTCATGCGTCCTCTCTAGGTGAGGTTTCAAATATGCGCCCCAGTTGTATTCAATAGTTCAGGGTTGTCCAACTTGAAGTTAGCTAAGGGCCTAATTGTATATTCCTAGACAGTGTATGAGCCGCAATGTACGGTATTTTCAATATTCAGATAAATTAAATAAACAAAAAATGTTACATGATAGGCATATAAACTAATAATTAATAAATAATATATTTCATTAAAAGTATTGTAATTGATACACAGGACAGTATAGCAAATAATACATACAATAAATTGTATACAATATAAATCTGATTACATTTAAAAAAAAATCCTGGATGACTTTTTTTAAAACTTTTATAATACGTTTAAAAATAAAGGTTTTTTTTTAAAATAATTGACTTTACACTTACGAACACAGTACTTTTTTTGATTAGCTCACAACTTAAAATTTTAAGATATTCGAGAACTAGCTGTGAGCTTTCTTCTTTACCTTAATAAGAGGTTTCGTAGTTTTATTTCCCCATATTATAGACATGACAAAGGCTGGTTGTAGGTGTAGGTGAAGGGCAAAAGGGAGTATAATATTAGAGAGGATAGAGATGTGGTTCCATAAAACGACAAAACCCATTGTATTTTAAGCCGTATGGCCTGACAGCATAAGCCCGAGCTTCTCCACGCATTCAAATAATACCAAGATCCCAACCTCCCTGAGTCTAAGAAAATAACATTTTACCTACACCCGAGACCAAGCACAACCATTCACCCTCACCAATGTTCGCCTCAAAGGATATCTAACGAATATGACTTGTATTGTTTTACAGCCTCAGTCACCAGTACACCCTCATTTAAGTGCATCCTCATACCACCCCAACGGCGACATGTTACTCAAACATAAAAATCAACCTAATATTCTCAAAATGGCTACACCCTATATCACTTCTAAGCGAACTACAGGTCTCATGGATTTATCTTCACTCTATCTCGGTTAACTGTTGACAAATATCCTCGCTAGTATGTAGAAGGTGGTGTCCTGGGGTAGGAAGGAGGTAACCGACTGGCAATCTCTACCGACCAACGTTGCACGATTGGTCTGATATTTAAGGGAAGAGTGACCACATCAAAACAAGAGAATTACAACGCTGTTTCTCAATAAGAGCCATGCAAGTTCCCTCAGATATAATACCCAGTGTAAAAGCTTCCGTTTAGTTGGTTCAAAAGTATGGCAACAGCCGAAAGACGAGCGATTGATGTTTTGTCGCTGAATTAGGCAGCCGCCTTAAACGGTTTCCCTTTCTTCTTTCACGCAAGTGCGGGGAAAACTTCCTCAACCTTATAGTGTAAATATGCGGATAGCTTGGACGGGTAGTAAGACGTGGTACACAAGAAAATGTATAAATTATATTGAGGCCTACACTAACTTTTCGACAGAAAAAAAACACGTGTTCTTCAGTTCATTGATGAGAAATACGAATACAGTAATTGTCTGGACACCTATTCGAGAAACAGGAAACACCCTTCCCACGTCACACCAAATTCTCGATCCAAGCGTCCAAGCTATGACTAGCATAAAATAAATTACAGCTAGCTATTAAAGGCCATAAAAAATAGAGCAGGGCAGGAGGGTGTGGAAGAGTACAATGAAGTCTAAAAAAAAAAACTATGTGTACTTTAGTTCGTTCCCTTTGTCTCGTTTCCTCGTCAGAAAGTTTGCTCAGGATCCGATTCTTGAATGAACAACCTTACCACCAGTTGAAAATTTTATTCACTACAAATCTTTTTTTCCAAATTTAAGCCGGTAAAAAAGTAGCGCATGTAAAATTAAAACATGAATTTCACAAACTAAAAATTTATATTTGAATGAATTTATTAGCACAATCATTTTTAAGGATCTTGTTTAAAATGTGCTAAATTTTTATAAAACTCTTTGGTTCATGAATAAAGGTTGAAGAAATGTATAGCATGTCAAAAAAGACCCATTTATTTCGAAGCCTGGTTGGCTTTTTGTAAATTAGCTACTAGATTTAAAAGAAATTAAAGTTTATCAGCTCTGTTTTTACCATTAGGTGATATTAATTATTTTTGTTAGATATAAATTTTACTTCATTATTGGCCACATAGTGTGGTAAAGTACCTTCAAGGTAATATGCCTAAATATGCTGACTATCCAGGTATAATAGCTTTGCTAGTTCGAATTCCAGTCTTGTCGACTTTGTCTTAGCTTTATGCGAAATTGCATGTGATACGAGGGCTTTTAAGTGTTTTTTTTTATAAACGTGGTCCTAGGTTTTTATAACTCTAAGCTTGTATTGAGAACCTTAAAAACAATACACGTACGTAAACATCAGAATAGTTGCTACTATTTATGCATGTTTTCTTGTACCCTTTTTATGAATACTGTTTAAACCATAAATAAGAAAGTATTAATTTATAATGTTTCTGGCTTTGGCCTTGTATACAAAGTATCAAAGCGATATTTTGTAAACATATACCAATAAGGTATTGTTAATACCAAATAATCAAAGAGAAAAAGTTGTCATTAATTCCAGGACACCCTTGACATATTTAAGAACTATTGAGGCCATCATGTACATAAAACTAAACTATATTTCTATAGAAGAAATATGTAATTTATTTTGGCAAAAAATGTTTATGCTAAAAAAACTATTCAAAACTACTACCTTAAACTCACGCTCACTAGGACCCCACTTTAATGAAAAAATGCTTAGCCTAGTAAGTAGATATCGCAAGTCATATCGTTCAGATTTTAATAAAAAATTTACCCGTAGTTTAGTACTAGGAAATCCGATAAACAAAAAAATAATAACTAATATAACTAACCATTTGGAAAATAGTTGCATCTCCAGTCTAGCATAGTTGACAAACAAAAAAGATGTTTTCAAACAAACATTTCATCTCATTCATTGTTTGTTTGCTTTAAAGATAGAAAAAAGGCACCAAGAAAATGCTCTCTTGGAATGTTTCGTCGATCATACAAAGTGCAACTTGGAAGAAGCAATATAGACATTAAAAATAATAGTTGTGTTATTCTCCAAATCCACAATCCTTTTAATGTAATGAAAACGATTACTCTCTTTTATATGTGTTATTGCGTATAGCCCGGCAGGTAATAAGATGTGGTAATAATAATAATAATAATAATAATAATAATAATAATAATAATAATAATAATAATAATAAATGTTACGAAATGAAGTAAAATAACTGGAGGGTATAAAAACAGGAAGATAATTAAATATATCCTTTCAAGATAGTTTGGTTTCCTTTATACTAATATTCTTAGGGGAAATGAGAAAAATAATTTTTTGGACAAAATATTTGAAAGAAAAATACAAATTCAAATAAGCATATTGATTGGCTACATGGGGAAAAAAAGTACACAACATGTAAATGTGTTAAACGGGAAAATAGTGGGGATGTTATATTAACGCTGATAGTTTTTCGAACAAGTAGTAAGTAGTCACTGAGAATTCAAAAATCAATGGCAAGGCTTGTCTTGGCTGGCTTTATGGTGTCAGAAAAACCGGGGTTCAAATCCCGGCCAAGTGTACTATGAGTGTTTGGTCCTAAATGGCTTCCAGCTCTAAAAAATGCATGTGCATTTTCTCAACATTCTACCTCCTTAATCCCTAAATAATTAGTGAATTAAAATGCGTTCACCAGGACACATATTAAAATCAAATTAGAGACTAATTTTCATATAAGACGACTTTAAAAAAAAACCTAATATCTTGCGGACGACATTTCACATACACTTTTTTAGTATAGTTTTTGTTATTTTATGAGCATTATTAATATATACTAAAGTAGTAACATACTGCAGTCACATGATGACGTATAAATACACGAGAGTAAAACTAGTAACTTTTCTAGCTGTCAGATAAGACCCTTCCTATGAAAATTGAGCTGTAGAAATCCATTAGAAATAAACAATATGTTCATTCTCATCTTGTATGATGTTCCAATGACAGGGAAGTAGAGGCAAGCGTTTGAATCCCGGTCGGGCGTCTAATTTCTCACAATTTTCTTATTTCTACTTTTCACATCTTTGCCCCATTAATTGTAACGTGCAGATAGTCTGGACGGGTAGTAATAACTCGATGGAAAGGAAAACAAATGGTAAGTAAGCAATATCAAGACACATGATGTAGGTTATTGTGGTGTGGCGCAAAAATAGCACAATCTATATGCACTTCGCTAATGTATTTTCGTGCTATCTCCTAGTGACACCATTAATAATTATTATACGACGTCTTATCGTGGTGCCACGATTTCAAGTCCTTGTTTATGTGTGACCATGTGTGCGCGCGCGTATGAAATGTAAGTTTATCGGGCGATAACCTCAAGACAAGTGTATTTATTTGTGACACAAAGGAACGGGCTGACTGATAACTCTGAAACCAAAGAAAAATAATGATGGGAACCGCTCCTGCATATTACCTTCACAACACAATAATATGTATAGTTTAAAGCTAAAGCGATGGCTAGGCAGAAGAATGAGAATAAAGTCTGCACCACTACCAATCAAATGAAAATAAACATTGAAAAGGGATGAAAGAGAACGCGAGTATTGTTACAGTATTCTTTTTTTCGCTATAATAAATAAAATATTCTCCATCAGAAATGTTTAGTTTGATTTTGTACACATAGTAATATCAACAGTCCTTGAATATCTGTCATGAGCATCCATGAATTTGAAAACTTTTTCTCTTCGTTTTAAAAGTTTATAATCAAAATGTCAATATTATCTCGACCTATTTTCAAGAATTGTTGACATTGATATGTGTACACAATCAAACTAAACGTATCTGTTTGAGCAAGATTTCATTGATTGTATATCAAAAGCTCAAACTTCCCCATCACTGGCACACTAGACTAGATGAGCTTGACATTCGGTTCGCATGCCCACCAAAGCGTGTACGTGTGTGTCGATATTACCCTGTGATTAGAAAGTACACGTTAAATCCCATAGTAGGCCTACTAGTTAGTGCAATGTTGGTGGATGCATCTTGAGAATAAATAACAGAATCCACAAATCGCAAAATGACACAACGGGACGAAGAAATTAGAGATTAACAGTTTTAGAGGATGCAATGAGCGAAACCTCCCATTTTCCTTTATCTATGTTTGAGGCATGGAAACCTTAATAAATAGCTCATACTGACAGCTAACATCCACAAAAAACCAAGTCACTTGTATTAATTAATACAATGTGATTTCTAAAGATGGAATTTGAAAACATAATTTAACCCCACGCCAACCCCACCAAAGTAATATTATAATGAAAAACCAAACATTGAACTTAGCCTGGTTTTTAATATTTGTAGCTAGCAATCCCGCACGGCGTTGCCCGTGACCCACTGTGGTATAAGAGCTTTATATAAGCCACCCTACCTCCTCACAAAAATTGTTTAGAATTACGGTCGATTTAGTCCCCCCCCCTACCCCCCAGGAGGATGCAGTATATTTTTATTACAGTTATCAATGAAACGTAATTATAAACCAGATTAAAAATATTTTCTTCGAAAATATGTTAAAAATAGCCTAATTAAAAAGCCAATTAAAAATTTAAAAATCCGGCTTCGAGGTGCATTCGGACGCCTTCCATCCACCTATAATCTCTGTGTGCTGTAGATTTGGTTGGGTATCACACAGAAACAAACACACACACAGACAAACACTTCCTTTTATCATTATGGATTAGAACGTGTTAGGGACTTTTGATTAAAAATTTCAAAATAACTTTGAAGTGATTGAGCCCAACATTATATGTTGTATTTTAATGAACGTTCCTGTAGTCATAGTAAAATTTGAACTATTTTTTAAAAATGTTTGCTATTCTAGTTTTTTTCAAAAAATATATTTAAAGTTGAACATTTTCTATTATTGCCCAAGATTATTTTCATTCAGACAATTTTAAATACAGTGTATAGCCTATTTGTTAATGTATAATAAGAAGGGTTATGATGTTTATAACGTCAAATTCTTACTATTTCATTTTAATGAATAAGATATAAATATATCTTAATCTGATATAATTACAAAGATTTGATTTTAATATGGATGCAATTTAAGATTTACACATTTTTACCGTTTTTGGGAGTATTAACACACCATTTTGAAGAATTTTCTAAAAAGAAATTAAATTTAACCACTAGCAAAGATGATGTTTTTACATTGTAGATAATACTAGTAAATATGATTATGGCGAAGAAAATGATAATCACGAATACTGTAATGACAATTAATTCATTCATATATGATTAAGTTATTGAAGACTCTCAGATATAAACGTGTTTATATTTTTAATTTCTCGCTAACTCACAGGTAGAGAAAGTATAGTGATCGTCAAAAAAATCGAACTCAAGATTTTGATGAATCTTGACGTTTTATGACCCCCCGAATCCAAAAAAGTGGTTTTTGACTTTCCGTCTGTCTGTCTATACCACCAACTAGAACCTAAACTGTTATTTAGGATTTTCATAGGGTTGCTCCGAGGAATTTTTGGAATTGGATATCCAACCCTAAAATTGAGGGTAGTTTACTGAAGGGCAAAAAGAGAAAGAGTCGATTTTCTCTAAATCGGCTATAAATATTTTGATTAAATTTAATTTCTAAGCATTTATAAATATTCCAAACAAAATTACTTCAAAGGCTCCGGTTTGGTACGTAAATTATCTTTTTTTATAATATCTCCTAAACTATTTGAGATATGAAATTACTTATCGTTATAAATATGTAGGTCTCTTTATAATACAAATATATGTTGATGGATGTCGACGTTTCAAGACCCCCCAAACCCTAAAAAGTGGTCTTAACAATGACGTCTGTCTGTGTATCTGTTTAAACTTACAATTAAGAGTAGTTTAAGAAAAGGCGAAAAGAGAAAAAATATATTTTCTCAAAATCGACTCGAACGATTTTGATTAAAATTCGTATCTAAGCATTGATTTAAGATTATAAATAAACTGGATATTTTCATTTTACCGTGAAAATTAATTTTAGGGTACTTAACAGAAGAATAAACTTCCGTATCTCCGCAACTATTTGAGATACTAAATAACTTATCATTTCAAAATTGTAGTACTATTAAAAATAAAAAAACTTATATGAAATATATATTTTATAAAACCAATAGTTTCTGAGATATTGGTAAATATATTAATACAATTCTGTGAGCTTTAGTTGTAAAAAGATACTACACAAATTTTAAAGCAATAATTCTCCAATGCCATAGAGTAATTAAATATAAGTAAATCTCTAAAAGTTAATGTTGTTTTTCCTTAAACCTCTTAGGAGAAATGTTTGTACAACTATGATCTATATCCATTTTAGACTCAATAGTCAATATCTACATTTTTTATTGGTCAAAATTACTATAAATGAGGAATTTAATAGCAATGCGATGGCATGAAGATTTGCAAAACCTAATAAAATGTCGAAAATTGTTGCCAGAAATTGAAATTTTAATTTTAAGTATTGACCCTTATGGAGCCAACATTGATCTTTTTTTTATCGGTCCAAACATACAAATGAGGACATTAATTCTTTAAAAACAAAATTATAAAATTTAAAGCCTGGACTAATTTTTTTTTACATAAGTATAGTGCAATTTATGCCTGGGTTTGCTAGTGTATATTATTTCGTTTCACATATATTACGAATTTTGAATAAATATCTCCATTTTCAAACAATATAGCGAGATAGTCAGCGAGGAGTTCCGTACCATTTATTTCACATTGTAATTGTTCATATGAACCTAAATAGATAATCTTGGAAATCTTACATTTTTTAAACAATTTTTTTTATATTTAAACCATTTACCCAGGATTTTTAAGTAACTTAACTCAATATATATTGCGCGCTTAGATTTCATCATTCGCAGCCCAGTAGTGGAAAGATTAGCCAGTACCGTTGGCTAAGGGACGCCCGAATGTACTAATAGTATTTAATTTCCGGGGAGGTTCTTTTCTGTGTCCCGATGGGATAAGATTATGGTGATAGCTTAACCTTAAGCTTAACTAACCAAACCCTGGTGACCATTTGGATAATTCCCTTTTCGGAAAAATTAACCATGGCATCAGCCGCGAATCAAACCCAGGACCCCTAGATTCGTAGCCAGGTGCATTGACCACTACATTATGGGGCCTGTACTTTACTCAAGGTAAGTTATATTTTATAAAGCCATAGTTATATTTTTAAGGCAGTGTTTAATCATTTAAAGGCCATATTTGCATTATCATATGCTCTTATTTTTAGGACATATACCTCCAAACCATAATAATAATAATAATAAACTTATTAGTGTAATAAGCCATGATAGGCGAACAGTAAAGATTATAAAAAAAACACTGTTTTGGTGTTACATTCTACTTGTCACTTGTTATCATCGTAGACTTGAGTGAAGAGCAAACATGATAAAAGAGGGGAAGGACGATCTAGGCCAAAGTCACCCTGCCCAGACTGTGCTTCTATCTAAAGTGGAGGAGGGGGAGGGAGAGAGAGAGAGAGAGGACGGAGTAAAGGTCACACGCATGTACATCTAAGCGCTGTTTCTTACGCGTGCGCTGCAAGACGCAATCCCTATGCAAGACACACCGCTTGGGATACTATGGACCGCATTACATCGTGTCACCTTGAATAGTCACAACTAGAAACACATATTTTTAAGAGGGCTCATCACAAAGCATCACCTTGCTTAGTAACACTATAATACTCTATACAGGATATACTTTTAAGAGGGGTCATCACAAGGCACCACCTTGCTTAGTAACACTATAATACTCTATACAGGATATACTTTTAAGAGGGGTCATCACAAGGCACCACCTTGCTTAGTAACACTACAATACTCTATACAGGATATACAGTAGTCCCATGGCTTCTTTGGTGCTGATTGACAGCTTTGAAAAGTTACAAGACCAAATCATGTATCCCTACGCCGAACCATATGATCTGCAAAGACATGTATTTAGCAGCTGTCACTTCTGGCAATCCAAAATTTAGGTATACACCTAAATATTGACTGTCAGAAGTCAGCTGTGAGTTGTCAGTCAACACCAAATAAGCCATGGGACTACTGTACTTTTAAGAGGGGTCATCACAAGGCAACACCTTGCTTAGTAACACTGCAATACTCTATACAGGATATACTTTTAAGTGGGGTCATCACAAGGCACCACCTTGCTTAGTAACACTATAATACTCTATACATGATATACTTTTAAGAGGGGTCATCACAAGGCTTCATAAGTGATATTAAAGTCTGTAAAATCAGACCATAGTGAATAAAAATGTATCAAAAAACACAAAACAATGCAAAATAATAACTAGATATGTTTACCTTTTAACGAAGAGGAAAAGGAAGATTCCCAATCAGAAAGTCTATTCTCCTCCACTTGTCTGTGATGCACTTCACTTTATCTACTAGCCAGATTTATTTAAACACGCAATAGTAGAGTGCACAACACTAACAAGTTCATAATTACTTTCGTCGCTGAACAACAATCTAACTTAATAGTTATAGCTAGTCTTAGTTAGTAGTGTTAGGCATCTAGCCATTTACAATTTTTTTTAAAAGAAGTTTTAAACAGTTGGTTAAAATCACAATAAAGTTACAAAGATTAATTTATCCCAGAAATCGCTGATTAATATCTAACACTTTCTACACAATAAAACTAGTACTAGGCTTCCAAGTCTTTACGACACAGAAATTAAGTTTGTATTGAGCGCGCAAATACTAGCCTTGTGCGTACGCGCGAGCTTGAACACGGGATGATAGAAGGAGGGGGGATAAAAGTAGTATGCGATTGGTTTTTGGCCAATCACGTGATGCTGGCCCCGCCCACCAGACCAACGAATATTCTCGCGGAACGCATCGCAGAGGACAGAGTTAAACCTGCAACAAAAACAAACATGATTAATTAACAAGTTCAATAAAACAACATTCATAAAAACATTTTTCAAACTAGTTGGATTGCCATAAGATGAAGAATACAACCGTAGATTTGTTTACAGTGAGGAAAGGCGTAGACCCATAAATTATTTTATCTTAATGGCTATGACTAAAGGTAGATCTACTACAGACAATGGCACACCCAGAAATTTAATTGGGGGTGGAGGCAACACAATCAAGGATGTAACCAGGATAAGATTCCGGTAAGGGGAGGTGAGAGGGGGGTGTTTATGGGGCTGTGGCATTTATACATAAGCTATTTACCCTTTTTTTGTCATTGTAACTAAAGAAAAATTTTACATAAAGTCCTTAACAAAGTTTATTTTAGAACAAAGGTTTGTTAATCAATAGAGTATAAATCAAGGGAGTTAGAAAGGTTGGCAGGTCAAAGGGTTCCGAACCCCTCATGGTATTTGATAGGCGTATAAAAACTTTAATTGACTTAAGAGTAATCTAACATTTTCTAGCGGACTCCCTTACTTACCCACACTCACACCCACACCCACTCTAGAAATATTAGCTTTAACCTATCCGTCCTAGGTATAAATAATGGTTTCGAAACAAAACAAAACAAAGATTTAAAAATTATTTAAATAATAATATTTAGCACCGCGTCTTACTACCCGTTCGGGTTATACGCTTTAATTACTAATTACTCTAATGGATTAGGAATTGGGAAGGTTAAATTAGAGGAAGTGAACCCGCATTTGCGTGGAGGGAGAGTGGAAAACCATTTAGGAACCCCCC
>CABFOW010001326.1:33987-88135 GCA_902141385.1 Timema californicum | reverse complement strand
CCCCCCCCAGTTCACCCGACCAAGATTCGAACCTCGATCTCCCCGTCCTCAGCAGTCGAGCTCATCATGACTTGCGCGTTAGCCAACTACGCCACCGAGGCGGGTAATTATTTAAAAAGTACCCGAAGATTTTAAACTGATAAAAAATAAGAATGAATATTCATTATATAAAAAACAGTCTGATGAAGACATTATTTTTTTAAAAAAGTCCACCAATTAATGCTTGGATCTTCACTGTCACATATTCATTGTCACGAGTGTTTGATTATTATACCCAAATAGACCTCAGAATTCCTAGCAACAAACGCATTCTACTACCCAACGCTAGACATGAGCTCAAAGTTAAGGTCACAATAAAATTCAAAGCATAAAAAAATCATGATTAAGAAAAAGTAATGTTCGTACATAAAACGTAATGAATCCATAAAATACAATCTCAATGTTTAATGTTATTATTGCCATCATTATTAATTGACTATTCATTACATTTGGTTTTATTCCTGTATGCCTACTGTTTATTCTTTGTGTGAAGGGTCAATGTCACAAAGAGGAAAGAAGGATTACAGGCTAGAGGAATAAATAAAATAGTAATATTCTCATTTCTCACGATCTGTACGCATGCGCCAAGAAACCAGAGGAAGTTGGCGTCAACCCCTAAACATCCTTGCTAGTGTAAACAATTTGGTAGGTGTAAACAATCGGTACAATATAAACTAGACAACCTATTCGCTCTATAGTGCGTTCGTTCATACGCTCATCGGTGAGCAAGAAGATTGGGGTGTTTGTTTCTTGTGATCTGTTTTGTTGGTGGTGGTGAGTTCGGGGTTCGAGTCCTACCCGGGTATATTGAAGTATTTTTTTCCTAAATGATTTTTCTTCTTCCTATCCACGCAAATGGGGTATATTTCCTATACATTCTAATGTTCTCCTTTCAACGCCATTAGTATAAATATTCGGGTAGCTAGAACGGGTAGTAAGACGAACTAGATACACTATTTTTAGGAGGAATAGTAGGGTCAAATAAAAAATTTAAAAATGTTGGCGGGATAAAGTCTTTATTTAATCATTTTCTTTTTCAAAACTAATACTAAGCTATTATAAACACGCATATTAGAGTGACACGATTAAGTAATATAAATACATCTAGAATGCAAAGATAGCTATCATAAATACCTTAGTGGCGTAATATGTTTTAACGTTCGTTTAGATTTTAGAAGATTGATATGATGGGGTGTGAGATGACTGAAACTGTGAATTAACTTTCCTGTATTATTTCAGAATCCGGGTTAAACCGTGATGAGGATATTCTCAAGAGAGATAACAGATTCTCATCAGTAGGTCTATTTCTAAGATAACTTTTGCTGAGTTTTGTGGATGAAAACACTTGTTCGCATGAATATGAGTATATTGAACAAACATTGCAATATATTTTCAGACATGAATTAGCAAGTTTGTGATTATTAATTTTTGCCATGTTTTTAATAAAAATCCAGTTTTGTTGTGTTTAAAAACGCTTGCTTCACAACGCAACCTATTTTAATGATTTATTCCAATGGCAGGATTGAACACACCGATGGGCCTTAGTTTGCCCATTCCTGCATAACTTTATATAGTCAATAAGTCAAGTCATGCGATATGTTGTTACTCTTGATATATAGCATCAATACCCTTGAAATAATAAAGTTAATATTGTTGACAGCAAAAAAAGTTAATGTTGGTTTTAAAACCTCCTTTAAAACGTGTTCTTACTACAGCCATAGGTCTACCAGCAAATTCGTAATTAATTCAAGTAGTAGTCTAAAATGATTTTTTTAAATTATTATTTAGCACCGCGTCTTACTACCCGTTCGGGTTATACGCTTTAAGTACTAATTACGCTAATGGATTAGGAATTGGGAGGGTTGAATTAGAAGAAGTGAGCCCGCGTTTGCGTGGAAGGAGAGGGAAAAACCACCCCCAGTTCATCCGACCAAGATTCGAACCTCGATCTCCCTGTCCTGGGCAGTCGAGCTTAACACGACTAGCGCGTTAGCCAACTACGCCACCGAGGCGGGTCTAAAATGAAATGGTTTTCTTTCTGTCTACCATAAACTAGTGTGTTAATAACAATATTTTTAGCTAATTGATGAGTTAATGTTTCACAAACTTCAGCAAGAGATAAAAAGAAGATGTATATGACGATAAGCTTACGTCATGATAACTTATCGAAGTAGGTCGTTCACCATATACGACATACAGCCGCTGATAAATTTTGCATGTTGCCAACTTCTAAGAATCAGAAACGTCAAAACTTTGAAGGAACATCGTTTCTCAACAAATTTACATATTCATATTTTTGTAGAGTTATGAAAAACGTAATTTATTTATGGTACTATTAATTTATACGAACCCACCTCTGTTTCCACATGGTCTAATGTGCTACTCTCGCAATATATATAGACTGGACTGCTAATGACGGGGAGATCGGGCTTCGAATCTTGTTCAGGTGTACTGAGGGTGTTTTTTCCTCAAATGGATTATCACTCTCCTTCCACGCAAATGCGGATACATTTCCTATAAGTTCAATCTTCTTAATTCTTAACATATTAGAGTGATTAGTACGTATGCATATAACCTGAACGGGTAGTAAGACACGGTGATAAAAAAAGGTAGACGTAATGCTGTTTTCGTGGGGTTTTTATACTGTCATCAAGCCTAGGATTATTTTCTTTACCCTTGGCGTGAACGCTGTGTATGGATAAGAAGAGTAGTTGGAGGAAGTGTATCAGAATTAACGTGGGGAGGGAATGGGAAAAACCAAAGTGATAAATAACCGATTAATGGTAAGCCCCTCCCAGTGCACCTAGCCGAGATTCGAAACCCAACCTCTTGGTTTTCGACACTCAAGTTACGCTTTCGATCACGTGATCGCCAGAAAATTGACTTGAGTTTAAAGATCTTATTGAAATAGCTTTGAAAATTAGTCTTGAACTGGTTTTAATTTTTTTTGCCATGTTTAAAAAAAACAAGTACACATGTAAACAATTTATATTAACATTTTTAAAAAAATGTTCGAAGATAAAACATCTTCATCCGCCAGTCGCAGATGGTTCCTAACGCAGCATCCGAAAAAAGATATTCAAATCTCCCATCACTGGATGACGTCACAGCTACCCATAAAGAGGGGAGGAGGGAGAGAGACCTTGAAATAAACTTGACTTGAAAGGAGAGAGGGGAAGTAACGGAGGGGTTGTATTAATAGGAAAGTCGATCCTTCGCCTGCGCATGCGCGCCTTGTTCACAATCAGATTCCCCTCTCGACAGCGCTCTATAGTGTCTGTAAAGGGAAAAGGGGGTGGAGGGTGGGAGAATGGACGCAATGAAAATAAACACAGTGCCAGTAGCCCGGGCCAATACGTGGGAAATGCCAACACGTTTCTTTGGACAACCCTAAGTACTAGCTGAACCTCCGGGCTTATATTTTAATATGTGTTTATTTTAAACATGTACCTCATCTTACTACCCATCCAGACTATCAGCATATTTACACTAATGGAGTAGGGATGGGCAAGGTAAGGAAATATACCCAAATTTGCGTGGAGGTAAAGTTAAACTGTTTAAGAACAGTCATCTTTGTTCACCCGACCGGGAGCCGAACCCTTACCTCCCGTGACTGGAAGAAAAGACGAGACTGACACCGTAGTACGTGTACCCACCGATGATGGTGATGTTTGGCAAACCCTAAGGAGATTCTTCTGAACAAATTGATTCAAATTAGAGGTGAATTGATATTTTAAATGAATGGATTAGTTACAAAGTTAAAAGGCCTGTCCAGTTTAAAGTAAGAGATGGTTAGTTACATTAACATATATTTGTAGCCTACCAATATTTTTAATTTGTATCTAATATAGATAAATCATTAGGATGGTTTGGCAATGATATTAGTCAACGTGTTGAAATTACACTGGAACCAGAGCCTTTTGGGATTCCATATGGTCTAGCCCCTGTAAATGGAAGCAGACCGCCAATTTAGGAACAAAGTATAATAAGATAATGGGGGGCCCTGTTCCACCTATCCAACAGTTGAGAAACACAATTTCAATATGTAGAGCACATTAAGGGATCTTGCTCTACCCCTGGCCCACCAGTTGAGGAACACAGTTTCAGTGTGTAGAGGACATTGCTGGATCTTGCTCTACCCCTGGCCCACCAGTTGAGGAACACAGTTTCAATGTGTAGAGGACATTGCTGGATCTTGCTCTACCCCTGGCCCACCAGTTGAGGAACACAGTTTCAATGTGTAGAGGACATTGCTGGATCTTGCTCTACCCCTGGCCCACCAGTTGAGGAACACAGTTTCAATGTGTAGAGGACATTGCTGGATCTTGCTCTACCCCTGGCCCACCAGTTGAGGAACACAGTTTCAATGTGTAGAGGACATTGCTGGATCTTGCTCTACCCCTGGCCCACCAGTTGAGGAACACAGTTTCAATGTGTAGAGGACATTGCTGGATCTTGCTCTACCCCTGGCCCACCAGTTGAGGAACACAGTTTCAATGTGTAGAGGACATTGCTGGATCTTGCTCTACCCCTGGCCCACCAGTTGAGGAACACAGTTTCAATGTGTAGAGGACATTGCTGGATCTTGCTCTACCCCTGGCCCACCAGTTGAGGAACACAGTTTCAATGTGTAGAGGACATTGCTGGATCTTGCTCTACCCCTGGCCCACCAGTTGAGGAACACAGTTTCAATGTGTAGAGGACATTGCTGGATCTTGCTCTACCCCTGGCCCACCAGTTGAGGAACACAGTTTCAATGTGTAGAGGACATTGCTGGATCTTGCTCTACCCCTGGCCCACCAGTTGAGGAACACAGTTTCAATGTGTAGAGGACATTGCTGGATCTTGCTCTACCCCTGGCCCACCAGTTGAGGAACACAGTTTCAATGTGTAGAGGACATTGCTGGATCTTGCTCTACCCCTGGCCCACCAGTTGAGGAACACAGTTTCAATGTGTAGAGGACATTGCTGGATCTTGCTCTACCCCTGGCCCACCAGTTGAGGAACACAGTTTCAATGTGTAGAGGACATTGCTGGATCTTGCTCTACCCCTGGCCCACCAGTTGAGGAACACAGTTTCAATGTGTAGAGGACATTGCTGGATCTTGCTCTACCCCTGGCCCACCAGTTGAGGAACACAGTTTCAATGTGTAGAGGACATTGCTGGATCTTGCTCTACCCCTGGCCCACCAGTTGAGGAACACAGTTTCAATGTGTAGAGGACATTGCTGGATCTTGCTCTACCCCTGGCCCACCAGTTGAGGAACACAGTTTCAATGTGTAGAGGACATTGCTGGATCTTGCTCTACCCCTGGCCCACCAGTTGAGGAACACAGTTTCAATGTGTAGAGGACATTGCTGGATCTTGCTCTACCCCTGGCCCACCAGTTGAGGAACACAGTTTCAATGTGTAGAGGACATTGCTGGATCTTGCTCTACCCCTGGCCCACCAGTTGAGGAACACAGTTTCAATGTGTAGAGGACATTGCTGGATCTTGCTCTACCCCTGGCCCACCAGTTGAGGAACACAGTTTCAATGTGTAGAGGACATTGCTGGATCTTGCTCTACCCCTGGCCCACCAGTTGAGGAACACAGTTTCAATGTGTAGAGGACATTGCTGGATCTTGCTCTACCCCTGGCCCACCAGTTGAGGAACACAGTTTCAATGTGTAGAGGACATTGCTGGATCTTGCTCTACCCCTGGCCCATCAGTTGAGGAACACAGTTTCAATGTGTAGATGATATTAGAGAGCCAGCTAATGACTACGCTCCACTATCAGGTCCTAATGAGTCTGTTATGTCCCAGTCATTTCCATGGCTAGAAGACACCGGGTCTTCTGAACAGGGCGTAATCTAAAATCAGGAGAGGCGAAGCTTCTTAATAGGGGTGTCCCGGGTTGACTTTGACCCCAAAGTCCGAGATTCACTCACTATATGTCAAGGCGGGATATCTGAATACGGTCATGATACATTTTGGAAACCTATATCTTGGGTTAGCTACCCCGTCACAAATTACTACAAGTGGCGAATTTCGAATATTACATCAAAGTGGGGTGAATTTGAGTATGCCAGCTGTCACAGTAAAATAAACCTTTTCCTGACGTTGTGTGGTGGTTTTGACTTGTAGGCTAACTTAAGCCATTTTAATACGAAATTGTGAAATACTTATCTTTTCAATTTGAACATTTTTTATTGTTTGCGTTTGAGGCAGTTGTAAGTGATTAGTCAAAGAGTACATGTTTTGAATAAACTTGTCCAAACAGTTTGTGTCGTTTTAAAAGTTCGATTGGACAATCTAATTTCTCTCTCTTTACACATTGTGGTGAATTTAACTTCTCATTCACCACACCTATGCCCATCTCTGGCCTATATTTTGTTAAAAAAGGAAAATTCTTTATATCATCGCTCAGGGAACAGCAAACCTAATGGAGAAAATATTTATGTTAACTCTCTCTCGATTAACTGTTGCCAAGACCTCTCGCTTTCAGTTATGTCTGAAGGTGGTGTATTGGTGTAAGAAGGAGTTACTGGCAACATCGACGAACCAGCGTTTCACAATTTGTCTTTGAGGGAAGATTGAACACACGTAAACAAAGATAATGGCAACGCTGTTTCCCCAATAGAAAACATGCAGCTCCTGAGATATAATTATTCAGTTGTAGTCTGGATTGCCAGTGGCGGGAATTTCAGGATTCGAATCCTGGCCGGGTGCTATGCGGGTGATTCCCCCACCCTCCCTCCCATAGACTGTTTATCTCTCTCTCTCCAGGGAAATGCAGGTGTATTTCTCTTATTTACCTATGCTTATCATATGGCCATGATGGGTGGTAAGACACGAGGGACAAAAAACTTTTCCCCCTTCCCCTTTCACATTTTATCTGTGCTCCTCCCTGAAAGCAAAGTCTGATAACTAAACGAATGATAAACGATGTGTGCTGTAGAGAATATGGAGGAATCCTATAAATCATAACGAAAAGCAATGAAATTTGTAGAGATTTTAAAATATATATAAAAAAGTTTTACGAAAAGATAAATCAGATAATTCGTTGTTTATTATTATTGGAGAATCAAATAGGAATTTGATTCCCGTGTCCAGGTGTAATTTTTAAATTTTCAGAATATTATTATTATTATCATCATCATCTTCGTACTAAGCAGTTACCTAAGTTTGTTTTAGCGTTATTTAATTCCCGTATCCCCATCCATCAAATGTGTCATCTACAGCCCACTTGACTTGGCGGTTGAATATATAAAAATGGATTTATTACTTTGATGAATACTCAGATATTCTTACTATAGCAATCTTGTATTGAATGTATCAATAAATAATATTGGAGGTTAAAAGAACACTCGTTCCCGTATTATCACCGCATTAGACGATAGACCAATAAAAAGGAAGAGCCTTTTAGAAAAGACAAACTTATTCTTTTGCGGCCATATATATAAATATAACATTTTACTACATTATTAGTGTTAATTAAATCTATAAAAGTGACAGCTGCAGATCACATGACTTGACGTATGAATACGTGAAAGTAGATCTATTAAATATGAACTATACAATCTGATTTTCCTAGGAGGTCAATTATTTGAAAACTGAAAACCCAATTTGGCACAATGACAGAAATAAGAATATTACAATATTGTGTTTACATTCTTAGTCCATTTTATTAAATTATTATTATTATTATTACTAGCATCGCGTCTTACTACCCGTTCGGGTTATAAGCACTTACGCTAATGTGTAATGGTAGGGTGATAGTGAGATGAAGTTGGAGGACCTACAGTTTAACGTGGAATCCGAACCACGGTGGAGGCCTGGCATTCCCCACATTCACAAGATGTATTGTCGGAGATGAGGGAAGGGTTTGGTAATCGGATAAATCTGTGCCGGAACCGAGGATTGAACCCCGGACCCCAGCACAGAAGTCAGACACCTTACCCCAAGACCACCAGGTCACCTATTATTATTATTGCAAAGATAAATATACAGTACATAATGCATTAGAAAGTATTATTGGGAGCTTTTGATAACTATTAGATGAACGTAATAAAAAAAGATATATTTATAGAATGCCAAATTATTTGACTTTCAAGGTTAAAAAAAAATTTTTTTGCAATACGTCTTAGTACCAATTACACTAATGTGTTAGGGATTAGGAAGGTTTAGCTTTGATGAGGTGTACCCGAATTTGTGTGAACTGAGTGTGGGGAAAACATCTAGGAAAACCACCCTCAGTGCACCCGATAGGGATCGAACCCCAATCTCTCCATCTTCGGCAGTCTATTCTAATCTGACCACGTGACCACCGAAATGGGTTTTCAATCAATGTTGGTGGTTGAAAGTCAAGGTTTACTTCCCGAGGCTCGAAATGAAGACACCTACAACACAAACCCCTTGTACTCGCTGTCCACCCCTGCCAACCAGTCGGAGACGCTGGACAGAGTGGTTGGACGGTAGACATCCACTCTCTCGGATAACAGGTTTCGTTGATGCCCTCTTCCCCCTCCCATCAAACCCTAACCTTTCACTGTGGACCACATAGGCACATACATTGCCCAATACACCAGCCGGGGTGTCGGGGGAGGGGGGGGGGAAGGTATGAGGTACCCAAAGAGAAAGAGGAGGAAACGTGTCGTTTGTTAGCACCATTAACACAAGATAGTACCAAGAAAAATAATATAGCTAGGATGACGTCACATAAGGAATTGATTATATGTATGGATTTTGGTAGTAAGATGCATTAAGTAAGATGCAAAGTTATTTTTTTGCCGTTGACAATGATAACATGTTAATATATTATTATTAGTATTATTAAGGTAGTTATAATATCTATAAAAGGAGAAAGTTAAAGATCACACTAATGTACGTATAGATAACTAATTCTCTGTCAGAACATGAGCTCACCATTCAACCCATCACTGGGACACTTCTATCCAATCCCGAACCTATTTTAATAGGGTATTATCCTCCTATCGACTTCTTGGTCTACTTAGGGCACAGACAAATAATATACCATACACTCAACCTCCCGGTTAAAATGGTTGCACTTCTTTTGGCTGCTTGAGTCCTTCAACACTAGGATCGCTGCAGTTAGTCCTATCATCACCCAGCAGTGACACTAGCGAAGCCCAGTGTTGAAGGACGCAGCGAAACCCCCCGTAAGGTTGAGAGTCTGTTTCTTACTTGTCTGTGACTTGGGGGTAATGTATCTTCAGGTTTCCCAACTATAATGTTGTGTGTTCGCCTGTCATCAACCATACGCTACACATGCACCCTCCTAAACCCAATCCCCCTTCTTATCAACTTACACACCATCATTTTAAATATGTTTGCGGATACTTGTAAGCCATAAAGTTCTTAATTATGTAACTTTCTCCATTTTACTGCTTGTTCATCCTTCTCAGGCCCTAATATCTTTATCAGAACTTAGTTTTCAAAACTTATAAATATGTGGAAATTGTTTTAATAACTTTAATAATTTGAAATCCGTTCGGGTGTAATGAGGGTAGTTTTTCCATAATCGTTTTCCATTCTCCCTTCATATACATGGGGGTAATTTCTTCATCTTTAACACATTATCGTAATTTATTACATGTGCGTATAATCTGAATGGGTGATAGCAAAAATTCAGAATGATGTAATGAGGACATGTGAAAAGAGTATAGGGGAAAATAGTCAACTTGACTGTCAATCTACCATCAAAATTCAAATCCAACCTCTTGTCCCCCCTACCCACCATCCCTTTTTTTTGTGTATCAAGGGTCATCCATCGTAAGCGGCATCATCATCTTTCTTTGATCTGCCAGTCAGCGTATAATAAAGTAATATAAATAACATCTCACATCCCCTAACTCTTGTCCTCAACCAGTTTTTTTTTCAGTAAGGACAAACAACACGACTTAAGGAGAACTTGGCAATGGAGTGAAATAATTGTTGTGGCTAATGGAAAAATAGTGACTTTGTTAGTACAATCCAAACTCTTGCATAACATCATATCATAGCCATCATTTAAAAAAAAAGCACTCCATAGATATTGTTTTGAAGTTTTATATAAAATGATCATGTTTAACAGCGTGTTCATAAACGGCTTAATCTAAGGGGAAAGGTCGAGGCGGGTATATTTCAAAGGAAATGTAACAGCATTTTGAAAAAGCAATCAGCCGAAATCTAAACCTCAACCTGCCGTCACTTGCAATAAAGTTTAGTGCGAGCCTGATGCCTAAGACTTTATGACCACTGGTTAGGATTTTTAATAGTTAGATTTATTGAAGAATAATACGTCCAATCGACTCAGAAATTCCCTCTAGATTGATTTGAAATTAATAAAAGTTAGAATATAAATTAATTATTCATATTTATAACTAATTGTTTTCTTGTCATCGCTTTTTTCCCAAATGCCAAAAAGGTAAATACATTCATAGCAAATCATTAAAATATGGGTGATTCAGTTTCTATATTAAAAATACTTAGATCATCGGAAGGCCAAACCGAGATTAACGGCTCATTGTGCTGACCGTATGAGACACTCTATCCACAAATGTTGGCATTATCATCGTAAACGGTGGCGGCCGCTCGGTAGGTATAGCTATCTTGCGGGCTCACACCATGGTTTTTTTTACTAACTTGTTATGTTATAGATATTATTACAGATACAAATTTAATGACGTGAAATATGAACAGTAAATACGTGAAAGTAAATCTAGTAGCATTTCTAACTGTTAGATAAGCTATAAAATTTGAACTGTACATTAAAAATATATTTGGATCACCATATAAATAAATTATTTGAGAGTCAGAAATGTTATTAAATCTTTTTTAATGCATTCATATGTTAGGTAGTGTTTTGCAGTTGTCAGCATTAAGATACACATTTTGTCGGCTATGTATAAGCCTAAATAGAGCGATCATTAAAGTTGAAAGTATTTTTATATGCACCACGTTTTATTACCTGCTATCATATAAGTTTTTAAATAATAAAGCGAAGAAATCAAATTAATTATTTCGTGTGAAAGGAGGACACCCCCCCCCCCCTCCACAGATTTTATTGCACCAAGCCACCTGGATCCACTGGTCAGACCTGAATATACATAATCTGGTATCGAACAAGTGTCCCTAAACCACTCGGCCCCTTGATATTGGGCCAGTTTCATAGTCAAGTTTAGTATGCCTCAAGTGCGGCGCTACACTAAGTACATGACGACACCTACCTAAACCAGAATGGAATGGGCCAGTTTCCTATGCGAGAACGGCCCATTCCATTCTGGTTTAGGTAGGTGTCATCTTGTATTTAGTGTAGCGCCGCACTTGAGGCGTACTAAATTTGACTATGAAACTGGCCCATTGTATTGATCGAGGAATACTGAGCTTTTCTTTGTTTACTACATGAAGCATAAGAGGTTTTTCTATTATCCAATAGAGCACATTTGACCAACCACCCCTTCCTTGCCTTTCTCAACAAACAACATTTCTTCCGGTTACAACAAGAGGGGGAGGGAGGGGATTAGCGTGTTCTATCGCACAGAAACTGTTGGGGAGAAGAAACGCTTTGTTCCCCTTCTGCCAACAAGCATTCTTAATATATTCATTAATGATACTCGAGCTTGAATATTATTATCATTTATTATATTTTATGACACTACCCATCTTCAAAGCTAAAGGTTCAATGGTATACCAATGAAGGTTAGGCTTTGTTAAGTCCGGCTAGCTTGTAAAAAATACCCTATCAATATTTAAGAGCTACATCTGATTGTCAAATTATCGTCTATCTAGGCAACCCCTTTAGTGTTTTAAAAATGTTGGTTCGAATACCCCAAATAAATTAGCTCTTGACAAGCCGCGTAATGTTATTGATAATTCAAATTATAAAAGTCAGTATTGTGTATAAAGGTCTGACAGTCTAACACGATGTGTAGTGTCTTCCTACCTATTCAAAAGTACCGGATTCAAATCATGAATAAGGATGGAAATAATCCAGTCATTGGGATTTTGTATCCTTTCACTAAGTGGTAAAATTAACGAGCTGAAGTCAAACTAAAAATAAAAAAATAAAACCGAACCACACCTTTGAAAACGGTTTGGCTCTGTCGACTTCGACTCGCCCAACATTTCTATAAACCACAATGTACTTTTACGTACAATTAACATTATGAGGGGTAGTAAGACGCGATGACAAAAAAGACAAAACATTATGAGTATTTAATAAATCTCATCTTTTTAATTGGGTAGTCTACAGCTACAGATATATACTCGAAGTACTTTTAAACAGGTCTAAGTGCTCTATAACCACAAATAAAGCTCCAAATAACCATTAATTAACAGGTTTAGTTAGAAAAATGACGCCTGATTGGACAATTTTTTCCAACAAAAACAGGAGAGATGGAGCAAGAGAAATAAATAGAGCTAACAAGCGAGAGAAACATACTTCCCGCAATACACAAGTTTGAACAATCAAAACAAAAGAACGGAACAAGTAATTATAAATACATTTTGTTTTCCCTTCTTTTTTGTGTGTTATTAGGTTGTTTGTAGGTTGGGATCTGAGTCTAAGTGAGGATTATTTTCCGTTTATTTAAGACATTTAAAAAAGTAGTTTTTTTCAAATGTTTCCAATTATTTTTAGTAGACTACGTTTTAACACAAATGTTATTTGATGGTGTAATCGAAAGGGAAAAGATAAAGAGGGCGGTTAGAAATAAATGCAAAAGTATTAGTGTGAAGAGAGAAAGCGATAGAAAGTCCCTTAACTCATCAGTGTACGAACCGAGATCCGACTTTTTACCTCTCCGTGAGCGGTAATTCACTCGTTTGAGAAGCTGACACCTCATACTGTGTGACCACTCGTGCGGGTGTTTGAGTTTAAAGTTATTTATATATCAGGTTCAAGTCCCGGTCGGGTGTACTGAGGTTGGTCTTTACTAAATAATGTTTCACTTTCTCCACTCATATGTACTAACTACGCTAGTGTGTTTAGTGATGAGAATGGTTTAATTTAGAGGAAATGTACCCGCAATTGAGCGATGCTAATATGTTTATATTTAAACTTATAATACACTATAAATATTTTTAGCTCCACATTTAGCAATCCGTTCCGAGCTATAAGCATGTGTACAGTAGCTTACTAAGTGTATTAATGTGTTTAGTGAAGAGAATGATTGAATTTAGAACAAGTGTACGTGCACTCGTGTGGAAAACCTTTTTGGAAAAGTCATCCTGTGTATATTTAATATACTTTATATATATTGTATATTTAATATGCTTTATATATTGTATATTTAATATACTTTATACATATATATAATGTATAGAAGACTTATCTACCGGTTTATATCGTAACCCTATATTAAGATTTCAATAAATAATTTAAAAAAAGGCTTTCTATTGACAATCCATCAAACTAATGTAGGATAACGAATTTAAATTATCGAATAAAGTAGCCTTCAGTTCAGGGGAAATACTATCTCTGTTTTAATTGAGGAAAGTAAAAAAAAAATCCTTTGCCGTGATAAATGTATAAATGTAATTTTATTTCAAAGACATGGCACCTACTTTTATCGCAACGAATGGGTAACATGGTAGCTGGAAAAAGACAAACAATTAAATGTGAACTTGAGTCCCACGCCATTGACCGGGTTTCGAAACCATAACGGGTACACCGATAGTGTTTTCACACATGGGATTTTTACTGTGATTTTCCACTCCTTCTCCAGGGCCATGCATTTAAACTAAGCCGCATTCCACATCCCTTCACCAGCGTATAAAATTATTGTGTTGAAAGAATTCATAAAAAAAAAGGCTTGGATAAACGTTTGCCGGAGAGTGTAACTGTGGTGGGGGAGGGGTTGGAACTCATTCGTGAGGTTTGGAACGAAATCTAGTAGTGGTAGGAGACGAAGGCATGTCAATACGTTGATTGAAAGGGACAGACAAAGGTACACCGCTAGTTATACAAATTAAAAAATCAAATCGGTGAATCATATCAAACACCATTTATGGGGAGGCTGGGTTCAAATCTCAGCCATGCAAATGAGGATACATTTCGTCCCTATTCCGTTGGTGTAAATACGCGGATAGCCCAGAAGTGTAGCTAGATATGGACCACAGAAAAAAACACTTTTTTTTAACATTCCGTTTCGGAATGAATAAACACTTATCCACGAGGCGTTGTATACTTCCTTCCTTACACAGCAACCAATCCACGGAGTAGCAGACTAGACTGATGTTATCTTTGACACAATTTATACTGTTTTAGAGGTTTTCCAAAGAAGAGGGAGGGGGGGGGGGATTCTTAGAAGTCGGGTCTCTTTGATAAAGTAAACCGGAAAGAGAGAGGGGAGTATCTGGGGTTTGGGGTTTAAGGGGCTTGATTGCCATTTAAAATGTCCAAACGCGTTGAGAAAATATCTATCTTTAAACTTGTGGATAGTTTGTCAGCAATCTTACAAATCAAAAATTAAAAAAAAAAAGAAATGGAAAAAGGGTAACAAACGTAAATATAACTTTTTATTTTAAATAACATGTTCCGTGTTTGTGAAAACAAAACCAGCCAGAGAAACGTTTGTTGCATTGTTGGCACGTGTTAATGTTACTGGAACAAGCCAAGCCCAAGTCGTGTGTGTGTGTCCGCGCGCGTGTGTATGTGGGTGTGCTAAGTCTTATTCTACGGTCTGATTTTCATAGGAAAACCGTTATTTTAAAACTATAAACTCATGTTGACACAATTTGTTTTATTTATATTCTTAGTCCGTTTAATTAGCAATGTAAAGGTAAATCAAACAGTAATCTATAAAGAATTATTATTGGAAGCTTATGAACACTTTTTTAAATGAAATTCTTATTCCCTGCTTCGGTGGCCGCATGATCTAAGACTCTTAAGGCATCACTCTTGTGTTAGACTAGACTGCCGATGACAGGGAGATTGGGGTTAAAATCCCGGTAGGGTGTACTGAGGTGGTTTTCCTCCCTCCGTACAAATGTGGGTGAATTTCATATAAATTGAACCTCCCTCATTCCTAACACATCAGCATAATTAGTGCATATGCGTATAACATGAACAGGTAGTAACACGCGGTAATTAAAAAAACTTAATAAATCAAATAAAACGTTTACACAATGCCAAATTTGAGTGACTTTCAATAAATGTTGGTCGAAAATTTAGATTTAGATTTACAGGGTGAGTATGAGGAAGACTAGAAAACAATTTAAGTAAAAAAAATTCCCGTAAAACCTGCAGGATTCTAACTCAACCACGTTGTCACCAGCAAAGCAAATTAAACACTTTACGTAATGTCAAGTCAGTCCACGTGTCCACCGGTTTGGGTAAATATCTAAAGGTTTCTTGGAATTTTTCCTGTGAGTGAGTTAGGCCAGAAGAGCCATTTAAGTAATCAATTTGTTTGTTTATATTTGAATGTATCGGATATTTGCTTCAAAATATTAGGAATGTTTATTTTTTGGCTTACATAAATGCTACCAAAAAAACTCACTCCTATTGCCCGTTGACTACGAGTTGAACGGAAGCTCTGAAATAAAGAGTCACGGCATGTTTCAAACAACAGGATTTAGGAAAGTTCTAACATTTTTTAAACATATCTCTTAAATTTTTTTTTTACAATCTCCAAAATAAATCTATAAGCTATAAACAGGGTCATAAAAACAAAATATATTTATAGACCGCAGCTTTAGTAAAAAATATATATATCCTCGGCCAAGAGCACAGCCATCGTTTGCAGAATATATCCTACTTTTAGATTTACAAGTTTGAAAAGAACATTAAAAACTTGGGTGTTGACAGAATTCTTATACGAGTTCCGCATTGAAATAGATTGCAAACACTGTTATATGGAGGCAATAAACACATGCGCTTTCAATATCAAGCTATAGGAATTAAACAAGTAGCACTTCTCGCATGGAACGCTAATTTTAGATTCACGTCTAGTTTGAATCCTGGAGAGGCCTACAAGAAGTAATTAGTCTAGTTTAAATTCGTCCTCAAGAGTCGGTGTGCTATTTTAAATATTTTTTTAAATTTCACCCCGTCTTACTATCCATCTGGACTGGACGCACTATTTTTAATCACGCTACTCGTATTTGCACAGAAAGAGTCGTTCAAACTATGTAGAACACATCAAAATTATGTTATTATTTACAATACAGGGCTTATTTATATATTATATGGGCCTACTTAAGCAGACCTAAAAAGACAAATAGGCTACGCATAGTATACTATAAAAAATAAATAAAAAGCCAATGTTTGTAATTGTAATAAGCTAAAACCAAATATGCCAACTAGAAAGTTTAGTCCTGAATGCACTTTAAGCAATATTTAGAATACATTTTAAAAATTAGACATTCGTAGGCGGTAACACTTTCGATAATAGATTTGTAATGATCACGCCTTACGCTAATGAGTTGAGGATGAGGAAGGTTGAATTTAGAGGAAGTTTACCCGCATTTACGTAGAGTGAGAGTAAAAAACAAGTTTGGAAAAAACTCCAGTAAATCCGATCGAGATTCGAACGCCGATCTCTGTCATAGACAATTTAATCTAACATGAGAGTGATGCCCTAGAACATGCGACCAAGGAAATCATAAGGAATTATTATGGTTTGCAATATTTGATTAAAAACATAAGCATTAATTAAAATCAAATTTCACCCATTTAAATAAACTCAAGATAATTAAAGAAACCAAATTAATAATATAAAGAAACAAAATTGATGTTGCTTTCATTAGTAATTTAAAGAAAGGTAAAAAAATCCCATAAATTATTTCACCATATAATAACGATTCAACTACCGACAGTCGCAAACTAGTATTTTGAATCCAATTAACTAATTTGATCTAACATTATGTTGGCAGACCAAGCAATCTGCACTGTTGCCAATCGTATTTGGGTCACCCCTGCCTGACTTGAATGAGCCGTAACCAATACGAATAGATACCATGTTTTTTATACTAACCTAACAAACCACTTCTAAAGCAGGTCGGCAGGTTAGATCCTTTTATTCCAAATGGATTGTACTATCCTTATGATTCTTTTCACACACTTAACACACGCGTTAGAAACATTTCAACAACAAAAAAATGTTTATAAATAAAACATAAAAAAACTTAAAAAAAACTATTTCACACAATATGTTTAAGAATACGGTTGCTTTTGACACACGTATCTTGACTCAAAACACTTTAAAAAATTTATTATTTTCACTACCAATAAAATAAGGGTAGTATTTAAAAAGCTTTCAACTCTGTGCCAAAAAGCACACAAAACAAAAACACATGTGAATCTTCGCGAAAAAGATTCAACACCACAAACACACACACACGAGAAGCTTAACTATGATCGTATTGAGCACGAGTGAACTACTAATGGCACAGATGATGAGAAGACGACCCAGTTGAGGGCGCGAGTGAAAACTCACTGGCACCTACAGAGAGACAAGGAAGACATTCCCTTGGCTTCAACAGGCAGAACCTAGCTGCGAGCAGTAACTATAGCTAGCCTATCTCTTCTCTTCTGTCTGCTGTGGTGTGAGTGTGTGTGTGTTGGACCGGCGACCCCAAAACCCAAGTGCCGCTGACCTAGTTTCCTAGGATCACGCACAAGCGCTACTACCGAAGGAGGTAACGTCGACCCCGCGCGTGGTGCGCTCTACTCGCCGTCGGGAAAACATTCGCTCTAAAATATCAAGTCCATCTACCATAAGAGTGGTGGTGACAGCTAGCAAAAGTCACCAGGTCTACTCTCATGTATCCATTCGCCAAGCTATGACATCCGCCAGACCGTGATGAGTTGTCACTTTTGACAGTCAATACTTAAACAACGAAGCATTTGTTTTTAATTATGTTTTTTCTTAAAACTGGTTTTACATTATTAAAAAATGGACTTATGAAAATTAAACTGTTAGGATGTTTTTTTTTTGTGGAAACCGCGTCTGTGGTGAACTTAAAAATGCTTTACAAAACGAGAGCTTATAAAAGGCTGCGTTATTTTCATAACACACGATGGAGACCCAGTACCGAAATGAAGGCGGTTGTGATCATACGTATCTGTTTACAAAATAAAAACGTTTCATTTTGAAACTAATATTTTGTATGGATCTTTCTATAAGTTTATAAAAAAATATTTATTTATTTTGGTGGCCAAATATAACAATATACAAGGCTGAATATAATATTTTTAAAATCATTATTCCATGTACTAAAATATATCTTGTTACTACAACCGCAAAACTAAAAACATAGTAATAGTTTTATTAATAAATGTTATTATTTCAATAAGTAACGGAAACGAATCCTTGGAGGAGTATATGAATCGTTTGATAACACTTTTTATTGACAATATAATATTAGTAAGCGTATAATTATTATTTCCGAACAGGTTTACATTATTCACTTTCAGCCAAGTTTTTCAATAAAGAACCCTCTGATAGCTGTAACCTTGACTATTACCGTGAATGGTGTTTAGTAAGGTAATGCCATTCGACGGTATGTAAGAAGGTTTAGAAAAGTCAAACATCTTATTTTGCGGTCAACATTGATAACTTTTTTCTTTCTCTTTGATGATATCTATTAAATGTAAGATCTGCAGATCACATGACCTGGTGCATGGATACGTGAAATAGATCTAGTAACGTTTATGGCTGTCATATATGTTTTTTTCCTAATTTTTCTGCGAAATAATTCAAGTATGCCATGTGGTCTATGGTTCGAAGACTGGACCTTTTTTTTAATTATTTGGTTTTAAAAAGCTTATTGCACCTCAAATATAATGTCAACTTATACAGATGTGTAATTAAATCTACCGTGCACGAATAAAGATAGTTCAGCACTTTCGTGCGTGATTTTGACCAAGGTGGCCACTGTATAAATTTGCGGAACACTACCTTAGACCATGCGGCCACCTAACCGGATTAGGTGATATCTACAATAGAAAGTTTTTTTTACCATTATTTTTTTTAAGTAGAAATAATTATAGCAAGTCCTTATATTTGTAATTTCAAAAGACACAACCTGCGGTAAAAACATTCTTCTGGAATTAAAGGAACTATTTAACTCCTGTAGAAGCAGGAAGAGTGAGAGAAGGAGAAGCGATCCGGAGGGGGCTGAGGGGGAGTGAATGGAAGGATTCCTCGTGACCTGGATTTCCTTCTCTTTCCGGGAATGGGAGAGTAGGTTGTGTAGTATTGATCTGACATAACTCGCAGATCTGTAGTAAAGGGTTGGAACTGGTGTGCGGGTTGACGGGACGAAAGGGGTAGTGTGCCAAGGACCCAGGTAACCCTGAGAGAGAGAGAAAGGTTAGCTGCCTCGGGGATGGAAAGCACTATATATAGACACATACATGATGGAACAAAGAAAAAAAGGGTGCGGGGTTAGAAACAGTCGATGACCTTAACGCTACGTGCGACCTTCACCTTATTTTACCTTTATACATAGTGCCCCAATTTATTAATGCACTGGGCGCATTTATTTATTTTACACCTCGCCTTACTAACTATCCGGACTATTAGCATTTAATTAGACTAATGGAGTAGGGATGAGGATGCTATAATTTAGGAAATGTGTCCGCACTTACATGGAAGTAAATTGGGAAACCAATTAGTGGGGGAAAACACGCCTAGTATAACCAGCCGGAATTCACGTCCCAACCTCCCAATCGTCGGTAAATCAGACTTCCCAAATATCAGTAAATCATCTAACTTGACCCTGAAGTTTAGTTCGTGCACCCCTGATACAGGTCATACTGCACATCTTATTATTCCCCCGGTCTATCTGTATATTTCCAAGAATAGTTTTATTATTAGAATTTACAACACCAAAATAATTATAAATGACTTAATATAAATATTAATTACCGAGTCAATTTCAAGATAATGTACCCACATTAGTGTGGGAAGGGCAAGGGAACATTTGGAGCCCTCCAGCTAGTGCATGTGGTCTAGATTCGAGGCTTTACCTACCCCATAACCACCATTTAAATGTATTCGCGATATTGACACTTTAAGCCATGTGACCTCCAGTGAGGGCCGGCTGGATGTCCTCGTGAAATGCTCCTGTCCTCAAAAGCTAACATGAAATATAAGGAAGAGAAGGTGACAAGGATTAAGTTCCTTTTACAACATCAAAGTCGAACCAGCTCCATTCATCAGACCATGAAAGATGAAGCTCCCAGACGTGCTCCTAGAGCGCTTCATGAACCATTTTGATTGTACGATGCCAAATACAAAAGTGACCCGACACACTAACAAGGAACCATTTTTACTGTACAACGCCAAACAAAGAAAATGACCCCGACACACTAACAAGGAACAATTTTTACTGTACAACGCCAAACAAAGAAAATAACCCCGACACACTAACAAGGAACCAAACCCTTCCTTCACCTCTGACAAGACATCTTGTGAATGTGGGGAATGCCAGGCCTCCACCGTGGTTCGGATTCCACGTTAAACTGTAGGTCCTCCATTTCATCTCACAATCACCCTACCATTACACATTAGCGTAAGTGCGTATAACCCGAACGGGTAGTAAGACGCGGTGCTAATAATAATAATAATAATAATAATAATAATAATAACAACAACAAGGAACCATTTTTTTTTACTGTACAACGCCAAACAAAGAAAATGACCCCGACAACAACAAAATAGCTCTATTTGAACTCAAATTTGTGATTGCACGGTCTCAGTGGGGATGTAACAGAGGGAATATTGACTGTTAGGAGAATATAACCCAGGGGAATACTGACTGTTAGGAGGATATAACAGAGGGGGATATTGACTGTTAGGAGGATATAACAGAGGGAATATTGATTTTTAGGAGGATATAACAGAGGGGAATATTGACTGTTAGGAGGATATATCCTCAAAATAGTCTGGATTGCTGGAGGCTGGGGTTCAAAACTTGATAGGTGTACCGAAGGTGTTTATCCTAAATGTGTTTCAACAATTCCTTCATGCAAATGCGGTTATCTCCAGAGATATTGAAGAATTTAAAATGGTATGCGACGTCCCACTAAGTTTTATTAATCATATGTTTTTATATAATTGTTTGATAATTAAACTTAAGGCAATTCTACACAAGAGGTTAAATCGCGTCGGTTTTGCCGTTAGCTTACGCCCCCAAATTCTTGAATCTACACCTGACTGTCAAAACGCGACTGTCAAACAGCTACCATAACACTACTAATTCTACACTAGCAGTTTAAATGCTGCGGTTGTTGCTTCCACCTGTGCAGAATGGTTTATAAATGGACACTGTACAGGCCGGCTCTATTGCTGGACTTATTTTGTCGGAGGAAACTCACAAAAAAAAAACTCGTCAAAAAAGACGTTAGTAGACTCACCCAACATTATCGAACCGTCTCTCAACAGGACAGTTTCATATTATGTTTATGAATCACAGAATGTACCCAGATAACATTTTTTTTTACTATTGAATGCCTGTGGTTTCATTTGATGAACTACTTGGTTTATTGAATGAAAATATTGCCAAACGTGATATCATCTTGAGGAAGAGTACTTATTATTCCTGCTGAAAGACTTGTGACATTGAGACACAACAGGCAATAAGGGTTTCATTCAAAGGCGTGGTTGCTAGCTGATAGCGTTTTAATCACTGGTGTGGAGTAGGCCTAACGCAGATTGCAAAGTGCTATCAGTGACTTTTTTTAAAAGTCTTTCTTTCCCTTGTCACGGTTTTGTTTATCTAACACACGTTGCCTACTTGGATATTTCAATGCTATTTTGAGAAGCGGGTTGCATCTTGTCTTGACTTACCTAAGCAGTCTAAGCACTATCACACTTAGACACCAACGTACAAAATAGAAACAGAGGGAAGACTATTACAGTTCACCCTGTGAGGGCTCTTGTATTTACTGATACACACCTACCCTCTTCCCCTGACGAGCGTACACTGTCACTTTACCATTTGCACCTTGAAAACATTGACGTGATTTTAAGATTACGTTTTTCTTTTATGATATTCTAGATTAACATGTGCCAGTATGGACTTTTTAATCTATATCCTGGTAGGAAGATTCTTACAGGATATTTTCGTGACTAAGTCAAATAGACTAAGTTGTAGATGATTTATAAAAATATGTTTATAAAAAAACTAATTAAAGTTAAAAAAAATTTTTTGTGACATTGTAGGTCTATTTCTAGAATTATTTAAGGGTTTATAATTTTTGTTTCAATGTTATATCTTTGAAACTCGTTGAATAGAAGGTAAAGTCACTGACATGGTAGATCTTATCCTGACCTGCCGCGATGTCACAGGCAGGCAACCTCCTTACCACTAAGGCTTTACTAAAATTCAGAAATACATTTACAATTTAAAATATAATAGATGTGTTTTAAATGAATATATGAAGGAGTACGTTGGTTAGACTATGGGTCCGAAAGGAAGAAGCAACTGGCGAAAGCTTGGAAAGCTATAATATAAAGGAAGTGTACCAAAAGTGGCGTGGAGTGAGAGTGGGAAACCATTTAGCGTATGCACGATGTGTTTAAGAATACTGGATATCTTGCATACCAACCAAGAAGTGGAAGATGGACAGTGCTAAAAGAGGAAAAATTACATATATCAATGCGGCAATCATTCATCAACAACAGTCCAAGAAAGTTCGTACAGAGAAAGGCTTTCGTGTTAGAGCTGAATGTCGAAAGGAAGTGCTCGTAAGATACTTAGATCAGCATTAAGTGTGTATCCGTACAAAATTCGCGCTATAAATGATTTGTTGCCAAGATATTCTGTGACTCGCATACACTATTGCCACTCGTTTATCGAATCGGTAATTCCTGATGGTGATTATCTTGATGACTGATATTGGTCAGACAAAACGTGGGTGGATATGTTAAAGGGCATAATTCGCTTATATGATCCACGGAAAATCCTCACGCTTTGCTCGAGTCCTCTCTTCACAATTAGCAACTAGGTGTGTGATTCGTGATGTAATGACGAAGTATTTTCATCACTTTATTTTGTAACACGGTCAACAGGGAGTTTTACATTATGATGGCGAAACAATTTGTAGACACTTTATCAGGCAAATCCAAAATATATAGTTTCAACATGACAATGCAACTGCAAATGCCCATACTGCCAAATAATCCGTGTCTTATTTAGAATCTGTGTTTACTGGACGACTAATTTCAAAGACATTGTAGCCTCCACAATCCCCTTCATATCAAGAACACAGCGTATTCAAATCATCCTTACACATTTAAAGAGGTTCAGGCCACCTTCCAATGCAGTGTGGATTCTACATAGGCTGCCTTATTGCAAAGGGTTTTCTCTAACATGATTCATTGTGTACATCTCTGTGAAATGTATAATGGTTAAGCATTTGTTACAAAACATAGAACTTCCCATGGGTTGCTTTAATTTCTGAACACTCTAATAAAATACAAGAAGTTTAAATTTCCTCAGGGATGCAAGCCAAATCTTTTAAATGTGGTTTTTGGTCATCTTCTAAGGCACAAAGTCTTGTTGGACATGACCATGGCCGAGGTCGTGAACCGTTAAAACTTTTCAAACAGTGCCATTATATAAATAGAGAGAAAACTTATATCTGAGAGGCCAGCCAATTCGATTATCAGAACCAAATTGACTGTATAGAAATCCTACACTGATTCTCTTTGTTAAATACCACCAGTTTACATAGCGCTGGAAGCCTTGAACACGGGCCAAATTTCACGGTACAAACACAAAGCAACTTGTTCTTATTTTGATCAGAATCTTTAAAATAAGAAGCCATTAACTCGTTCTTTTTGTATTTCTATGCTATGTTTTGGCATTCCGGGAATCCGGTTTATATATTTATTTTTTTATATAAAATATATTTTAACAGAACTCTCAAATTAAAATTAAAAAGCATGATCGAAGATAAAATGAAATTCAGTTGTAATGAATTCTTAAGCTTTTCACAGTTATAATCCCACAACCAACATTACAAGAGTAGTCCTAATTCTATTTTATTCAATTATAAAGTTTCATTGTTATAACTCACGTCACAAAGATTACAGATTCATTCGTAAATTAAACACTTTTTTGTGTGCTCCGCGTTTAACTGCCCGTCAGTGTTAAGTATTTAAGCCAATGATGTAAGTTTGAAGAAGTGTACTTAGATTTGCGTTGAGGCAGAGAGGAGAACAATGTAGGAAAAACTATTCTCAGTACATCCTGCTGAGACTCAAACACATACTTCCCTACCATTGAGGAAATCAGACCAGACAAGACTGCCACCTTAGCATGTGGCTATTAACGTATTTTTATCACCTTGTCTTAATACCTGTTCAGGTTATATGCATATATGATAACTACTCGAATGGGGTAAGGATGAGAAAGGAAGAATTTTAGAAATAATCTACCTACATTTGCGTCGAAGAAAGTGGACAACCATTTAGGGAAAATCACCCTTCGTAGACTCAACCGGGATTTTAGCCCCGATCTCTCCATCTTCAGCAGGCCAATCGATACGAGAGTGAAGCCTTAGACCAAGCGGTCTATTAACGTCCAAGTAGTTGGGATGAGGAGGGTGAATATATAGGAAGTGTACCCGCATTCTCACGGCTAAGTTATTAGAAAACCACAGGGATAGCTCACTTTTCTTGGTGATATTCGAGCCTCAACAACCTCCCCGTCATCAGCGTATCGCGAGCCTCTGCGTCTTTGACCATGCGACCACAGTTAAAATATTCATGTTGAGTGGTTACAAGCTCCCATGCGTTGCCTTGGTGTGTTTATCATTCAAAAAGTAACTCAAGGTAATCAAGATTAGATAACAATAAGCTAGGAACTATTTATTATTTCACTAATGTTGGGCTCCCTATCTACAGAACAAGCGTAATCGTCGGGCGATCAGGACAATGAACCCGCGTTGCGCAAAACACAATATAATACTAATAACGATGAATAAAAAAAGGTTCCATGACCTTGACACACAGTCAAGGTCAGTGTTCCACACCAACTGCGCCGCAGCGGATGAAGCGGCGGACAAACAAGAAGAACTCGGCAGACGGCGAAGCAAGACAAATATATCTCCTGCTACTTGGCCTTTCGCTTTTATGCTTTCCCTTTTGACATTATCTTTAGCGGCACTTGGAAATGTTCCGTTTAAGTTGCGGCGCTCTACTTTTAACTGGATATGCGCGCCAACATGAAAATGAACCATTTGCGCATGGCAAACTTGAGCTAAGGTTGTACAATATTGACCCTTTTACCAAATAAAACTGACCAGTGCTGCCAACTTCTAAGATCTAGAATCAAGATGATGCTCGAACTAAAATTTCACCGTTTGTACAATCGTACGATCCAATATTGGGATATTACGCTAAAAGTAATATCTTAGGTTTTGTTATCAAGTAACTGTATAATGCATTAAATATTGATTTTTAAGAAAAATAAAACGGTTGATCAATGTTGTAAAGGTTTAGTGCGTTACAATCTACATTTTAGATTTTGATACTTTCTTCTTATTCAGAATACTTTGGTTTGGTTCCCTGTGAGTTCAAAATTAGTTCGTATGTAAAACGATTGGTTTTGAATATATTTGCAGACCTTAGCGTTAGTATCGCTACTTTTATGAAGCATCTGTTTTTGTATGCATATAAATTACTAATTAGTCTTAGAAAAAAAGTTACTAATGTAGTGTTTTTTAAACCAAATAAAATCTCTTTAGAGTCCGTGAATCTTCACAACCCTGAGCCGACTCTTGAGCTATTTTTTTTAGCACCGCGTCTTACTACCTGTTCAGATTATACGCACTCAAGCTAAATAGGTAGCGTTTTGGTCTACTCAGCAAAATGTTCAGGGTTCGATTTCCACCATGATCAAATTTGGGGCTTTCCCTTTAACAGTGGGGAGTTAACGGACTGAGCCATGCCTGTTCTAGCACCAAATAGCCCGCTTCAGTGTCCGAATGGTCGAAGACAGTGTTACTCAACCTTTTAAGACTCAATGCCCTTTGAAAAATATTTGTATTATTAACGCTCCCCCTCAGATTAAGTATATATGCCAAGGCTTCCTATTCTTACCTTAAAATATAAGTAATGCATAGTAGGTATTTTCAATGATTATTAATGATCGTTTTTATAGTGTCATTTTATTGCACTTATATTACACATCTAATTTTTAAATTGATTTACATACATAATAATAGAAAAGTAAATAAATTGAGTTTAACTATAAAATACTAGTGTGAGCCCTGAGCTTGTTGATATTTAGCAAACTTCAGAATATCTGGAGCATACTAGGATAGTGAGAGTCACAAGTCACTGCGACCAAAAATATCCAAACTGTTTCGATCTTTCACTAGTAGGCCTAAGCGATTCACTACGCTAGTTAAATTTCCTTTTTTAAATCTCCCTTTTCGGTGTTATTTCGTGTTGATTCAAAATTACATGTTATCTGAGGTGTTTAATTACATATTGAGAGAGAGAGTAAAAAAAAATTAAAATGTTTGATTGTTACCTTATATATTTGCTTTAAAACTATCTGTCAAGTTTGTCTGCATATTTCACAATTTTGTAGCCTAATGTTAGCTTACACTAAAAAAAAATTCTAATCAAATTACAGCATGGTCAAAATTTCTGTTTAATTTCTTTTTAATTTCGTGTTTATTTAAAAAATAGGTAAAGCAGTGTTCTTTCGTTTTATAGGAGGATTTCGTGTAACAAGACAATTTCGTTTTATTTCGCTTTTCAAATACAATGTATATCATATCTAAAGATTATCAAAGGTAAAAGTCCTTGATTCTGTCTTTGTATGGAACTTTTTGCTTTATCGCATCTCACCATTTTTACGGGGCTCTTCCTATGGGTAGGTAATCTTTGAAGTGCAGTAACTTTGTGACTAAGTATCCTATTATTATTAGTATTATTATTATTTATTATTATTAGCACCGCGTCTTACTACCCGTTCGGGTTATACGCACTTACACTAATGTGTAATGGTAGGGTGATTGTGAGTTGAAATGGAGGACCTACCGTTTAACGTGGAATACGAGCCACGGTGGAGGCCAAGTATCCTATCAACAACAAGTATGTTTCTGTCAATATTGTTAGTGGAAAAGCAGGACGTTTTTTCGAAACGAAGTCGAATTTGATTTTTTTTTGAAGCCAATTTGAAGCTCGCACACCCCTAATAAACTTTATTAGCTGTGCACTTAACTTTTACGTTCCAGATATATCGATAAATCCATAAAATACACGCGAGAAACAAATCATTATTTCACAAATCCTAAAAACATTAACAAAACTAATTAAATACATACATTATGGATCAATAGAATACTCTGTGTCACTTAACAATAAACTATTTCAGTTTACTGGTATTGTTACGCTAAATAAGTTCATTTAAATATAACAAAAAGGATGAGTGAGTGTGTGTAGTTCTAAAGAAAACCAGCAAATAACCACGTGTGTTCCACGTTTGCACACGCCACCAATCCGTTGAAAGAATGCCCCCTCCTCCCCCTCTCAATTCACCCAGCTTGTCAAACACTCTTTCGCGACTGGTTCAACTTCCCTCAAGACAACATCTAAACATTACCTAGGTCCAGGGCGCACCCATTCCTTGATATTACACTGGCCTCTATTTAGAATATTTACTGAAAACACACATTATTTATACTTTATAGTGTTATTTACATGAAATGAGACTATTAAATACATTATGAAGACAAAACTGTTTAAAAATTAATTATTTGGTTACTAAATCTTAAATGTTTCATCTGTCGACATGATTAGACCGACAAATATAACCCCCCCCCCCCTTCTAATAAACCCAAACGCCCCCCTAAAGTTTATAGCCATACTAACGGCCCCCAGGGCAGCGCTACCACCCGCATTGGGAATCCCAGGCGTCACTCTCAGGCTAGAGTGACCTGCTGAGGATGGAAAGATCAGGGTTAAAATCCCAGTCGGGTCTACAGAGGGTGATTTTCCCTAAACGGTTTCCCCCGAGAATGCGGATATATTACCTCTAAAATGTTCCCTTCATAGTCCTTACCCCATTGGAGTAGGCTAGTTATCACGTATCCTTAAGGAATGAACAGGTAGTAAGTAAGACGCGGGGTTACAAACACCATTAAACAAAGTTATTGCATCCAACATTGAAAGAAAGCTACTAGATTTATTTTACTTCTATCAAAGTTGACATTATTTGTCAAAATACACAGATGTTTTTTTTTCTTTCTAAGTTTATATATTCCTTTCTCCGCGCCTTTACAGCCCTTCCGGGCTAATCACATGATTACACTAATGTGGTGGGGCTGAGAAAGGGTACTCGTATTTGTGTGGAGGGAGAGTGGTAAATCGTTTAGGAAAATAACACACATTTCGTCTCGCAGGAATTCAAACCCTGACCTCACAATCACCGGCGACAAGTCGTAAAAGATGAGAATGACGTCCGCGTGCCCACCTTGTTCTGCTATTTTATAGTTCATCCTCTGACTAAACTAAAAGGTTCGAGGGGAGAAAGAGAAAGGAAATTCCATAGTGGCAAAGGAGGAGGGGTGGAGGGGAGCGAGAAGAAAGAGAGGTATACCTTGTCTACGGTAGGAAGGATGGTCTGGAAGGTCCTTTCTCTTACCAAAATCCTACTATATAGAAGAGTTGTGACAGGGGGAAAAGGCCTTTCATACATCTCTTCTTACCACAAACGGGGTATGATTAAAGGAAAACAACACTAGGTAACAAGATGAGCTACAGAAAGAGATGAAAGAGATTAGTACTGGGTGTTTCGTCACTTTCACTCTTAAAGGTCGTAACTAAGTATAGTAAGATTTTGGTAAGAAGGACCTTTTTAGAAAATATGATTTTATTTTGTAGACGTTAACAACTGTAAAACATTTTAATATATTTTTGTGTGTTATTTTATAGAAATTGATGATATCCATAAAAAATTAGAGCTGCGAATCCAAAACTTGACGTATGAACACGTGAAGTTAGATTCAGTAACTTTTCTAGCTGTAAAATAAGGAAAACCCTTCCTATTGAAATTGGACTAATCCAAAAAAAGTGTTAATATACTCCAACGTTCTAATGCCAGTAGTGGCAAGGCAAATAAGCGACTTAAATTTTCTAACCCAAGGGAAAAGAATGAAAGCGAATATTTAAAAAAATAAGTGTACAAACGCTTACGTGTAGTAATCATGAAAGAAATAATACACCCTGGAGAAACTACCCCAATGCAACTTGTCTGAAGTCAACCCCTGCCTGTCAAGTATACTGATTACTTGATTAACTTTGCCAGTCATTACATTAAAAAATAATAATTTGGTTGTATGAAATGTTATTGAAGCTGTATTCCCATATTTAGTTAAATGCTGTATTCCTGTGAATACGTTCATTTAGTGAAAAGAGGATGTTGATACAATACTAAGATAACAAAGTTTAGTTTCTATAAATTTAAACTGCTAAATTACATCCCTCTATGATTTTGTTTTAAAATGTTGTCGGTGGTTCAAATATTGAAATATAAGGATATTTTATTGTTTTTATTACCATCTAGTTTTAATACCCGTCTGGGAAATACGCTTTTAGCCATACTAAATGAGTAGGGATCAAGGAGGGAACCATTGAGGCAAAAACACCTTTTCAGTACACCCGGACGGGATTCGAACCAGGTCCTGACACACGCCTCAAATACGGCAGATGAATGAATTAATCAGACGGTGAGTGAGTAAAACTGATGTTTAAATATAAGGATGGATAATTGATTTTCAATTTTTTTAAATACATATAAATGAAAAAATATAGCCTGTGAGTCGTGTAATACAGATAACAAATTTAACAATAGTTTTCAAAGTAGGGTTTTTCAGCGGTAGATAATTTAAAACAATATGCCTCGGGTACTCGAATAATCTAATTGTGAAATGTTTATGTTTCTTAGTATTCTATTTTATATACATACAAAATAAAGTGTAGCTTTGATGTGCCTCTTAGTACTTTGTTTTGTATACACAAAGCTAAAATAACGATGATTATGATAATAATAATAAAGCTATGTTTTTAAAACGGACAGATTCAATCGGAATACAATAAATACATATGCTTTAAACTAAAACAACTAACTTTTTGATGATAGTTATATCAAATATACCCTAGAAAAACAAATAATATACGGTATTAGAGTGATGCTGGGAGCTAGATTTTTTTAAAGGGTCGTTTTGCTAAACTCAAAGTTCAAAGCAACAATATAGTGTTGACCTGCTAAATACCACATTTTATTTAACACAATTTTTAAAACATATTCTCATTAGTATATGCATTGCTATGAATAGATTTAATAAATAAACTTAACTAAATATCCTGTGCATATCAAAATCAAGCCTATGGACACATTCTGTTCCAAAATTAGTCGAATTTGGTATTGACTGTATTTAAGAATGTGGTGTTAATAGTTTATAAAATTTAAACATAAATTATTGATTTTGACATTAATAATTTTTTATATATCATAATTATAAGTATTATTTCTCTGAATATTGATACCGTACCTACTAATATATATATTATATATATATATATATATAATATTTATCAAAATAGATATCTGCATAATATATGACTTGACGTTTGAATCTACGAAAGTATTTTTAATAACTTTTATAGACCATCTGATACCGGTCTTCTTGTTACAGTAAAGTGATTTTTTTTTAAATGGCAATTTCGGGGAAAGTCACTCTAAAATCACAGATGAGAGTATAAATTAGGTCTCTGAAAGGTAAGGATATATGTAACATAAAGGTAATAAAATAATGTACATTAAACTATTGAACTATCCCACGCAAATTAGAACGAAAAAAGTAAGAATTATTGAGAAATACTCGTCGCTGGATGTGATTATGTATATTATTTTTAGCAACTGATTTGTTTCCAACATTTTGTATTTAATACATATAAACTCCATACTGCATTATTATTATTATTATTATTATTGGCACCGCGTCTTACTACCCGTCTGGGCTATACGCACTTACGCTAATGTGTAATGGTAGGGTGACGGTGAGATGAAATGGAGGACCTACAGTTTAACGTGGGATCCGAACCACGGTGGAGGCCTGGCATTCCCTACATTCACAAGATGTCTTGTCAGAGGTGAAGGAAGGGTTTGGAAATCAGATAAATCTGTGCCGGGACCGAGGATTGAAACCCGGCCGCCAGCATAGAAGTCTGACACCTTACCCCTCCGCCAGCATAGAAGTCTGACACCTTACCCCTAGACCACCAGGTCACCTTCATACTGCATTAATTTATTTGAGAAATCAGGGGCAAAACCAGTCTGAGTCTAAGATCGTCCTTGAAAATAAGGGAAGAATGGCAACTTTATCCTACAATGCACTTACAATAGTTATAATGACTCAAAACAAGGGTTTTCTTTCCAGCTTAACGTTATTTTATCACACCTATTATTCGACTTAAACACGTTTTCGTTAGAAGATAATCCTACTCGATAATCTTACGAGTGACCTAATAACAATTTCTATCTATGTGCATCGCCGTGACGTATGTAACACAAACTAAACTTAACCTAACACACGCCTACGACTAGTATCGATATAAATGGTACGGTGCACCGCACAGACTTTTACGCTCCTTTATATAAAAATGTAGACATTTACAACTCGTAAGATATCTTAAATAAAATAATAGATAATGTTGCAGAAACCTGAGGGAAAAAAAGAACAACATCACATTCTACTAAAGAGAATAATTGAAATAATATACACCTTTAAAGAAATATTGAGAAAAAAGTAACATTTCTATTCACCAAATAAGCATAACAACTTTCGATTTCCGAGATCTCAATTTAACAAATATATATATATATATATATTTGCCATTAATTAAGCTCAAACATCCATGGTTTGATAAAAATATATTTCAAGTAAATGTGTTTTTATTTTTTAATAGTATGAGTACTACAACTTTACAATTACCTCTAAGTTATTTCGTATTTCAAATAGTTGCGGAGATTTGATCAAAATTGGAAATTTCCGTTTTTGTAAGGTTGTTTTCAAGGGAAATAGAGATGTTCAGTTTTGTTTATAATGTTAAACAATGCTTGGATACAAAAATTTAATCAAAATCGTTTGAGCAGATTTTGAGAAAATGATTTTATCTCTTTGTTACTTTCAGTTAACTACCCTTAATTTTAGGGTTAGATATCTAATTCCAAAAAACTCCTCTCGGGAGCCTTATCGAAGCCCTAGATACCAAGTTTTAGCTTGATCGGCCGAGAAACAAAGGACATGGCGAAAACAACTTTTTTGGTTTCGGGGGGGTCACATGAATTGTTTAAATTTATCAAAATCTCGAGTTAGATTTTTTTTACAATCACAATATATCTTTCTACGAGGGGTCAAGAAGGAAAAAAGTAAAAATGATCAGTTAAACTATATTTAATATAACAAGGTAGGACCAACAATCAATTTTAAAACGAGAGTAAATTAAAGTCGTAAAGGAAATAGGTGATTAAAGGAGAGATGATCTTGTCTAGACGTGTCCTAGCTCCCATCATCAAGTATCATGCATACATACATGTATGTATGTGTGACATAACAACGCGTTTCTAATTATAAGGTCGTGTCCTAGTGGCAGCGTGACCCATGGTATTATGGATGTGAGCAACAACGACATTGGCACGATTTGTATAACTAAGCAAACATACTATTCCTTTAAGTTATGTGTCTATTTGTTGTTGTCACAACTAGGCTATCTAACATTCACATAATACCAACAGACTACTTTTCTAATATATTTGAAAACGAACAGCTAGAGTTTTAGACAAAAAAAGCTATATATATAGCTTAGCAGTAACACAAGACTAAAAACAATAACGTGACAGTATTTATAATAACGTACCATAAATATTATTATACATTTTTCAACATTTCCCCTAAGACAAGGAAATATTATTAAAAGTATGCCTCTATTAAAGATTATTTATCACCCATGTCTATTTTTTTTATTACGACACGTGTCTATACGACCGACATTTTTTTCCTTCTAACTATATAGGTCAATGTCTTCCCGCCGAATATAGTTCTCAAAATGAATCGTACCTCAAAATGAATACAACTTGGGTATGTTTTTGTGAATGAATTAAACAGGTTTACCATTACAAAAGTTTTGGTATGGCAAAAAAAAAAAAAGTTCCCCTTCCTAAAAATAGGTGGTCCTCTGATAAGAAATTGTTTACTTACAAGATGGTGACATTCACTTTTAAGGTCATAAATCACTTTTTTATACACCTAATCACAAAACAATCGACTTATTCTTAAGCACGAATAATCAAACTGCTTTGTTAAGAAAATAAATAAAGTTTTACCTCTTAAATTATGTCCACAAACACATAGAAGACAACATAAAAGTATATATATATATATTTATTTATTTTTTATTAGCCACAAAACACAATAACACGAGTACACTAATTGAAACACTATAACAACTATTCCTCCTCTGTAAATAATCTAGTGGAAAATGTTCCTATATTAATTTTTTGTATAATAATCTCTCGCACTATGCACGAATCACGAGACGGACTTGTGTTACAACAGAGCCAAAACAGCCGAGTAGCTAGCTGATCGCGGTATGGTAGCTGGCTCTCAGCCGGGATTTCTGTGGATGGAGGGGTTTGGTGGCGTGGACGTTGCCAACTGTCGGCAAAGAAAACCAGCTAGCTTGGTGCGACAGGCGCGATGCTGCAGTTTCAGCGCTAATATTGCGCTAACCACATAACATAACTATATAGCTTAGATTATATTATTTTATACACCTCTTACTAGCATTTGAAGTCAATAATAATATAAGTTACAAAAATATACACGCAAATATTCACAAACCGCTATTACAGGTCCAACACCTTAACCCAATCAGTAACACATGTGTATATTGAACTAAACGTCGATGGTTCTATTCCCGGCAAGGTTGAAATTCTTTATCATCGGTGAAATTGGGTATTTCCATTTCACAGTAATGAATTATCGGCTTGTGAATTGGATGTGGTGGTTTTTTTTTTATAATTAATTTATTTTGTAAGTATTGTGCTAATTTGATCAGATGGTTCATAAAGTTCATGTTTAATTCCACAAATTAATAATAGCGAAACAATAGTTTCCAAAGAAAAAGTTGTAGGAGGTAAAAACACCATTTATATTGCTTTTTCTTCTTCTTCTTAAGACAACACGAAGGTTGGTTTGATGTGATTTCTATCCATCTAAAGCCGGGAATGCACTCGCCCTTCGGCTGGTTAGTGCTGCCTACACCATCATGTACAAATATTATGTGCTAGGGGAGTTCGGGAAGTGTGGTGGTGCCCCGTTGCCTTCCACACTGAATTTCTATGAGCGAGCATGAAAGGGCCTACCAATTTTGCAGTGAAAGGTATTTTCACCTACCTTACGTGCCACAATCGACATGGGACCGACGGCTTTACTTCCCCTTCGAAGTAAGTTGTGATAAGGATTATTATTGCTCAAGTAAAATCCGTCGACCTCGGCTGGGTTTGAACCCACAAGAATCGGGTCCTGATGTGATTAATTTACCCTAAGACAACCGAGGTCGACTCCTTCATAGCTATGGGGCTTGCCACAAGTCTTTGATACACGCATTTGAATGACTTTAACGGCGAGGGGCAGAGGGAGGGTTGAATTTGAAGGAAATGTATTCACATTCGAGCGAAAGAAAGTGGGGAAAACATTTAGGGTGAACCACCCTCTTTACACCCGGCCGGGATTCAAACGTTGACCTAGTCATTGGCAAAGCAAACCGGACGAAAACAACATTTTTGTACACGTCCCCACGTTCGGGTTATATGTTTGTGTACTAACTACGCTAGTGGTTTTAGAGATTAGGAAAGTTATATTTAGAGGAGATGTACCCGCATTTTCAAGGAGGGTGAGTGTAAAACCATATTGAAACCACCCTCAGTACACCCTACCGAGATTCGAACCTCAAGCTTCCCGTAATCGGCAGTCTAGTAGTCTACTGCGATAGTAGCGCCTTTGACCATGCGGCCACCGAGGTGGGTTTCTTCTAACTAACCAACTAACCTCCTCACCATGAACTCGTAAATTAAGCCGTTACAAAATTCCTAGGGTTAAAATGTATGAACCAGATTTTTTTTAAATTATATGAGTGGAGCAATAATGTAATTCGAGTATTATTACATTGTAATATTAAGGGGGCCACCTCGGTGAGCTAGAAATTACCGTGCAGACGTTCAGCTATAACACAATATTTAATTTTACGATGCGTCACTTAAAAATATGTTTCACATCAAAAATTCCAACAGAACTCATTTCCCAAAACCACCCTATAGTTTGAATTTTATTAATAGAGTAAGTGTGTGAAAATGTGACATTTTAAGTATATTTGTGGAGTTATGAGACTAGTCTTGATGAAAAAGGGCTCTTTGATGTAGTTTTCTGTTAACAAATACAGTAATTTATAGATAAGCTCACAAAAGATTTTTTTAGTTATTAGAGAACTGGCAGTGAGAGTTCTTCTTTTCTTTGAGGTGACCTGGCGGTCTAGGGGTAAGGTGTTGGACTTCTATGCTGGCGGCCGGGGTTCGATCCTCAGTCCCGGCAAAGATTTATCTGATTACCAAACCCTTCCTTCACCTCTGACAAGACATCTTGTTAATGTGAGGAATGCCAGGCCTCCACCGTGGTTCGGATTTCACGTTAAACTGTAGGCCCTCCATTTCATCTCACAATCACCCTACCATTACACATTAGCGTAAGTGCGTATAACCCGAACGGGTAGTAAGACGCGGTGCTAATAATAATAATAATAAAAATAATAATTTTCTTTAATATAAAAAGTTTCGTAGTTTTCTTTCACCTTTTTTTATTATTGACATGACAAAGGGTGGTTTTATCTGAATGGCGAAAGAGAGTATAAGATTATACAGAATAGAGAAGTAGTTCTAGAAAAAAAAACCAGTCAATTGTACCTTTAGTATTGCAGCCTAACAGTAACTGGTATGTTTTCGCCGACCGAGGTGGCCACCTTAACTTTAGATTTGGTTTTAAACTATTAATCATTTTAATTAAAACGTTATATTAATGGAATAAATTTATTGTCAAAATTAATAGTTGTTTCGAAGTATTGTTTTCAAATTTGATAGAGGAAACAAAGATAAAATAATTCATATAATAATATATAAATAAATTAGAGATGGCCCACACTATAGTCCAATTTTCAATATGAATGTCCTATCTGACAGCTACTATCTACTTTCATGTGTTCATATGACAAGTCATGAGACCCACAGCTGTCATTTTTGACAAATATTTTCAATCTCTTAAAATAACATTAATTATAATAGTTATTAAAGCAAAAGCAAAAGTTTGTATTTTCTAACAGGATCTTCCTATTCAAATTGAACTAGCAAATTGATCTGAGGACATTTCAGTAGCTTTACTTATTTTACTTTTGCTTACTGGGGCGTATGTCCGCTGGACTAACCTTTATAATAAGTGGTTTGCGCAGGTCATGGTTTACATCTAAACCCTGTGAGTACAGTGAAGTTAATTAACTGGTCGAGCATGCGCAGAAGTTAATGAATGTTAAGACCGCAAATTTTACCAAACATAATCAGTCTAACGTTCACTCGTGATATATGAATGAGTACGAGGCGATTTTCAGAAACATTATTTGGTTTATTCTTTTAAATTTTTACCCGTAACAGTGATCACACGACCCAAGTTGTTGGTCTTGTGATATACTATTTAGTCAGACTGGGAGGTCCAAATTCGATTCTAAGCTGGGTGCAATGGAGTAGATTTTCCACATGATATTTATCAGTGTGCTTTTCTCATTCTCTTTTAATGATTTGATTTTTTCTCAAATTGTGGTATGCCTACTCCATCACCCCAATGAGTTTTATTAATATAATTTTTTTATAGTAGTAAATATAATAAACAAATTAATGCGAATCTTTATTTGACGTCATGGACTTTGGTAGGCTAGGTCATGTTCCTAAAAGAACTAAGCGAATGGCGAAAGTTTTAGTAAACACATCTCTAAGCTAACTTCTTCATTCCTGACTCTTAAATAAAGCCATCAAAAACCATGCTACTGTATATTGTCGACTACAAAAAAATATATATTAACTTTTTTAAAAATAGGTTCATTCTTGATCAAAAAATGCACCTCTGAGACATATTTGAAAATAATATAAAGGTTCTGTTGTCTCTTCATTACATTTCCCTAGTTAAAAAAAAGTTTTATGAATTTTTAGAAGGGAAAACCTAAATTTCCTAAACACAGCAACACAAAATTTTGCGACAATTCTGAGAATCGAACTGGTATGCAGATGTGTTACCGACTAATCCGACTAATTCTGTCACTAGCTATTATCCTTTAATAATGATAATAATAATAATAATATCGTCGAAAAAATGGAAAATTCCAAAAAGGTTGAAATAAAGAAAAACCAAAATACATTGATGGTGTGTAAATATAAATGTTGAAGCCACGGTCGTTTTTATATTGGAGTAATTTACTTACATGTATCCAAACAATTACACACATATGACACACATGACTTACAGACTAACTTAATATAGAAGATTAACGCTAAGAGTACTTACCCAATCGTAGCCCCTAGACATTTCTAGTTTGTTAGCAGGACAAAACCGTAAACAAAATTAATAGTAAACATGTTATTCAGCATCAACCGGTATCGAGCCAGGATCCTTCAGAAAATTTGATCGTTTGCCAGAGTTGGTTAATCCGGTTAAACATGTACCTGTGAACTTATCTCACTGTTAGTTCACATTAAATTAACCAGACGCTTTGTCAATTACATAATGTGAATATATATTATGTTAATTAATGGCAGGCGGGTCAAAGTATGCCGAGTGAGAACAATTCACAGACAGTTTTTACAAGGTCAGACTTACTGTGGATTCCCACGTTAGCCTAAAAACAAGCAGTGAACAGAAACGTGGTCACGTGACGAGCTCTAATCCAACCACAAGATTTCCGCCTCATCGGCTTGAGCTGTTCCGCTAAAGTTCCACTCATCTCTGAACCTGAAATCTTCGGCACGAGAGACACAATCAAATCCCAAAATGAACCGTCTCAAATCAATGCGCATGCGCTGTAATGTTAGAGGGAAGCATACAGCTTCGTCGGTTGTTGTGAGGATATTTGAAATAATCCGTTAATGAAAGCGTGTGCATCGATGCATTGGACTGTGTCACGACCCAACATAATAATTTGAAAACATGCATCGTGACAATGTTCTAAAATATTTGTTTATCAACTAGGAACTAAAGTATGTTGATCGTCAGCTGTTTCCCACGTTGACTGTATAAGTATACTTTAAACGGTTTTATGTTTGCTTTGCAACGCATCATGGGTCAACACACTTTGCTACTCAATCCGAGTCTGCTTTAGATTTTCGGTGAACGTGCAAATAAAGCATTACATCGTATATATATATATATTGTACGAATATAAACTTTCTTAATTTTTTCTTTGCTGTGATTAGTGTTTTTTGTTGGTATGTTTCTGTTCATCTTATTCTAATCAGTTGTAAGAAAAACATAAAATCATTCATCCAGTTCGTTAAATTTACCATTTAGTGATAAGAAACAAATCAAATTTTTAAGTAAACATATTTGGTCCAGTTTGGAATAAAGTTGGGCGCCATTATATCACTGGACCTACTTACTTCCACCTATGCGCAGGCGTTGGACCTTTTTTTTATGTGAAAGTTACTGCATATTTAAGATATCTTGTTTTGAATCCAGCAAATAGTATAGTAGGCAGAATTGTGCATTTGAAATCATCTCTTTTTTGTTTCTTGTCCGTGATAAGGTTATAAACCGATATAAAGTACTCAACTTGAATCTTATCATATTTATGATCTTGTTTTATCCAAAAATGGCCAACTTTTGACAGTCTTGCATTACTAGATCAACTTCAAACCAAACACAAAACTATGTCAAAAGTTTGCCATTTTTGGTGGAAGCGAGATTATTGATATCATCAAATTCAAGTCAAGTACTTTATCTCGGTATATTTAACTTAAATAACGAAATTATAAAAAGCGTAACACATATTTTGTATGGTATTTTATTTCATAACGTTTATGAAAATGTAAGCATTCTAATTCACTGTAGTGGTTATTTTCATATTTTAATGATCATTTTATGAATATAAATATCTAATATGATATTATTTATATAATATATAATATGATACTATTTAACAGGAAATTGTGTTTTATTTTTATACAAACTTATATCCTTTAGGCTCCGACCAAACACCGTCAGTGCAAACGCCTGTAGTTAGAGGGATCCTCATGAATTTATAGCTACCTTAACTACTCTCTCCTTGTTATGCACTTATGTATGTTTAAGATAATCAATCACATAAAATTCCCATCCTTAAATGATTACAACAATAGAGATTCACATCAAACAAATCTAAAACAATAAATATGTATTTGTAATTATTTATATTGCCTATAGAATATAAATTCATATTACCGACTTTGAATAACAAAACATTCTATTTCTAAAGATAGCTTAAACAATAATAATTATGAAATATAACATTATATAATGATGATCGAGATTTGACGTAATTTAACTTTTTCGTGCTACCACTCTTGTTAAATAAAATTTGTACATATAAATAACAGAAAAAATATCGGTGGGCTGCGCCTTAATACCGTCCGAGATAAATACACGAATGGAAAAGGATGAAGAAGGAATAATCTAGAGAAAGTGTAACCAACTTTTCTTGGAGGCAAAGTTTGAAACCATTTAGAAAAAGCACTTTATTAATCTTTGGTATCCCAGTTAATCGATGGTTGGATGGGCTCTTAGAGATGAGTGTGTGTGTGTGTGTGTGTGTGCGCGTGCATGTATGTCTGTGTTATTTTATAAATTTAATTAGTGTAGCTATGGTATAATTTGATTAAATACTAACTTAAGGTCTTATGACTCACTTGGCTGAAATAAATGATGGTATATAGTTATCACTACTACTATTGAAATTACTACTACTAGAATTAAAATCGCGCTTTCAGGTAAGCACAAACATGTATGATTTGGTCTTTAAAAGGTTCTATTCACAGAGAGAAAAATATTAATAGACGTATTTGTTAAAAAAAACACAAGAGATAAACGCTATATGATAGTAAAATAGCCTATCATATTGTGTTCCTACGAATGTACTTCAAATATAAATAATTGTAGGGTGACCTAGTGATCTAGGGGTAAGTAAGGTGTCGGACTTCTGTGCTGAGAGTCCGGTGTTCAATCCTAAGTCCCGGCACAGATTTATCTGATTGCCAAACTCTTCCTTCACCTCTTACAAGACGTGTATTATTCACAAATTGTGAATGAGTGGAATGCCAGGTCTCCACTGTGGTTCGGATCTCACGTTAAACTGTAGGTCCTCCATTTCATCTCACAATCACCCTACCATTATCACAATCACCCTACCATTACACATTAGCGTAAGTGCGTATAACCCGAACGGGTAGTAAGATGCGGTGCTAATAATAATAACTAATTGTATTACCAAGAGAGAGCAAGCTCGCTACTCTAACAAGAGACACGGTCGGGAATTTCCCAGCCCTAGAACATACACCTACTCCTTTTTGCCATTATAAACACAAAGTTCCACTGACCTTTCACGACAATGTTTACACCAGAACGTAGCGTGATTTCTCGCTTCAGTGTTGGTAGCGCTGACAGCTATGGGCGGAGCGGCAAGCAGACGATGGAAATGGGCGCCACGCGCTATGTTGGCTGCGCACAGAGTCACTGCGCAACATGTCTCTCGCATCATACTAAAAGTAATATAGATCTATTAAAAAGCACCATCTATTCCTCCCCCCCTCCCCCACTATCCCCTCTAAGCATACACACTCATGAAAATTCTTTCACTTGTAAGCTGTCCGCAAGTTTAGTCAAATGTTAAATTAAAAATCCATCAAACCGAAATTACATTTTAGTCGTTCTCATCTTTCTATGAATAATGTTTACATTGCTTTGCAATCAGTTTTTGAAATAAGCTTAAAAAAAGTAAAGTAGAATTTTTATTTATATGGGCCAAATAATGGAAAATAAGGAATCAGCTTTGTATTTTCAAATAAATATAAATTATTAGCTTGGTTTTTCTATGCATACTAAAAACTATTTGAAACACGTCTACATTTAAATTGGGGTGAGTTTACCAAGTTATTAAAACGCTACCATAGATATATAATGCAAGGAGGGGGTCTATTTAAGTTTGTCAGTGCCAGAAAATGATCGACAATAGATCAAACCTATATTTTTCAATTCATGAGCATAAGAAATAAATTACCCCAACATTTGGTAAAGTAACTTATTATTAAAAATCAAAGAACTAATATATCAAGAGAAAAAAAAATACTGTCTAGAAGTGGGATTCGAACCCACGCCCACAGAAGTGGACTGCGACCTGAACGCAGCGCCTTAGACCGCTCGGCCATCCTGACATAATAAACTATTATAGAAAATGTAATATAAGAATTAAGCATATTTTGATCTCAAAGTTTGATTTTTGTTTATAAGTTTAGAAGAACGAAATATGTGTCAATAATAAATATCATCTTTAATTTTAAAAAAGAAGTAATTAAATCCATACAATATTTTAGAACTGTGATTATTTTATTGTTATCATAAGCTTCTTTTGGAATCTACATGGCAAACCCTTTCCATCCAAGAATTATTTGAGACGCTAACGTAGCCCTCAACTCACTTCAAAACAATATACTCAAATTGCTATTTTTGGTAAAAGTAAGATCATCATTTAGGCCAAGGCTTGATGAATAGCTTTGTGTAGTAACACCATGCATACTTAGTATCGCAACAGAAATCAATGTTTAAAACAGTTCAGAAAGTTATTACGCGTCTTATTGAAACTATTTGCATGTATTATCTAGCTAAGACCTATGTTTTGTAGCTGTACCTTCATAATAATGTAAATGTGTACAGATGTAATCAAGGCCGTAGCCAGCCCATAAATTGAGTGGGGTGGGGACGGGGACGGGGGTGGGGGGTGGGGTTCGTTTGGTGGGCACATCCCCCAATTGCCAGAAGCTAGACATTTTTTAAGTGATTAAACAGTTCTAGAAGCTATCTGAAGTGTGTTTTTTTTATGGCAACATAACCCCTTAACTGTCAGAGGCTAGTACACATTCTAAATATTATACACCCCTAGAAGCTCTTTGAAGTGCTTTTTTATGGTAGCACAGCCCCTTAATTTGTACTTGTATCTTAATTTTGATATTGTTTGAACCATAAATAAAGTAATATATTTTGTTCATAAAAATGGGGGAGGGGGGTTGAACCCCCAAAACCCCACCCGGCTACGGGTTTGAATGTAATATAATTATAGTGAGCTTTTGCCAATTTTGCTGTACTACATTTATTTTTATAATATAAATAGTAGTCTTAAAGACTATTCCTAAAGCGACTCGACTATATTCAATAAATCTTACAAGTTTTTATAATAGCTTTTTTGTCTAAACATCTTATAACTGCTGAAAATAGGGGTCGTTGAATCATTTTAAAATTTGTTGATTCAATTTATATGTTGCTCGATACACTGCGTGCAAAACATCTGGGAGTTCAAATGACGTCAGCCCATCTTCCTAAACGGAATGAAAGAATATGCATATATTCTTCGTTACAAAAACATCGTGTGTGTTCTGGTGTTAATATATGGGACTGTGTTTTAGAAAATCTGATAATATTAAAATGTTTAAACTCTCTGCTGGAACTTTTAAAGTAAATTTACATTTTTCTTAAGTAAAATTTGTTGCAATAGTAATAATAATTTCCAAATCAATAACATTTTATTTAGTAAATTTGTGTGTGTATGTTTTACATAAAGAAGACCTTTGGTCGTAATACTATAATGATTTACAAACACAAATAAATATCTCTTATAAAGAGGATGAAATAATGATTTTTAAATACATATTGAATTTCTGACCCAGTTTTGCCCTTGATAAAAAATTCTATACGTAAATAATTATTTCCTAAATATGTTTATATGAAAATTGTCACAACTTCATCAATCAACGACTAAAAATCAATTATCACGTGCATTAGAAAGAAATGTGTTACGTTCTGAGCATTAAAATTAATTATCAACCCCAGGGAATGCACATTGAGGGATTTGAAAAATAACACTCCCTTAATTTTTCAAACTATCAACAATCCTTCAGATCGATTGTATGAGCTGTATGCAAAGCCTCTTGTATAAATTTCAAAAATGATTAATACAATAACCAATAAAGCAAATATAAAATATAATAAAATTAACTGACCTTTTTTTATGGCTCTCCAAACACAAGCTCAATTACCATAAAACACATTTCGGAGAGCTTACTTCGATACAAAGGTTTTTTTTCACCTGATCAAAAGACATCAATCATGCTGGTTATCACTGTGATTTTCCCAGTATGCCTCCGTACTAATGCGGATGCACTTCCTTTAAAACCACATTCCATATCCTTACAACGTAGATTAAACCGTTGAATAACCCGTGTTTTAAATCGTATCAACTAAAAAACTACATATCTTTAACACGTCAGTGCACACTAGTAGCATTTGTACTTGTACTACTTGGCTACTGAAAGTACGGGTTTTGTTAAAATTATTATTACTATTATTATTATTATCAGCACCGCGTCTTACTACCCGTTCGGGTTGTACGCACTTACGCTAATATGTAATGGTAGGGTGATTGTGAGATGAAATGGAGGACCTACAGTTTAACGTGGGGTCCGAACCACTGTGGAGGCCTGGCATTCCCTACATTCACAAGATGTCTTGTCAGAGGTGAAGGAAGGTTTTGTAATCAGATAAATCTGTGCCGGGACCGGGGATTGAACCCCGGACCTCCAGCACAGAAATTTGACACCTTATCCCTAGACCGCCAGGTCACCCTTTTGTTAAAACTAACGGGCATTTATGAGATTATGGATAACTCAGTAATTATCTTTGGTATTGGCAAAAGGCTCTGATTTATTAAATAGCGGTCAATTTAATGAAAACCTGTCACCCCACATAAGGCAGAAACCTAAGAAACACAATTTATCTCAAAATAAGTGAGATTTATTGTATACTTTATGACAATAAAGTTGAGTCGATCTGACTAAAAGTGCTTCTAAACTACGAGTAATTTAAGGATGACAGTTAATAACGTTTTAAAATTAAAATAAACTTTTCCGGTCATATACATTTCTCGTTTGTCCGGTGAATATGTAATGCAATAAGCCACACACATTTCGCTGACTAAGAATTTTCTAAAAATAGTATGTTATTCACCGCGCACGCATTCGAGTTACACGTATGTGTACTAATTAAAATAACGCGTTATATATGAGTAAGGTTGAATTTAGAGGCAGTATATCCTCATTTGCTTGGAGGGAGAGTGGAACACCATTTAGGAAAAAAAAGTTTGTGCACCCAGAAGATATTCGAACCCCGATCTCCCCGCAAACTAGACAAGACGATATTAAAACTCTTTCCTAAATACCCACCAGTGTGGGTAGTATTTATTAAACGTATTTTTACATAAAGCACGATACACTAATGATCATGGCACCGGCTGAGATCACTAGGGCACTTGGATCCTAGAGTGGATTTTGGTGGAAAGTACCTTTTAGAAAATATTAATATATTTTATTTTGTTGTCCAAATTGTTAACACATTAATTTATTATTAGTGTTATTTTTTGGGTATTCATAATATATATATCAAGAGTGATAGTTGCAGAACACATGACTTGACGTATGAATAAGTGAAAATAGATCTAGTAACTTTTCAGCTGTTAGATAAGGCTCATCCTATGAATTTCCAACTGCACATGTAAGAACCAAAACTAAATCTAACCAGACATACATAATCCAACTCTTTCCTAACCATTTTATTCGGTTTTCCTTTTTTTTTCTTTTTTCTGTTCGATTTTATGGTTTTATTGCATCTTTGTTTTTTGGCATGAATTCAAGGTCACTTGAAACGTAAAGGACAGCCAGGAAGAAATGGTACAGTTTGGTTCAAAGCAGCAACAGTAAACACACACGTAAAACAAAGACAACGTCAGAACATTTTGTGAGTGGTGAGAGGATGAACTACAATCGTCTCCAAGAATGATGCGAACATTATTTCAAGTTTTAATGACGTCGTCTACTTGGTGAATTCAAAGATAATTTGCAAAACGGGCTGAATCTTAACTTGACGCACCTAGGCACTCCTACACTTAGATACCAATGTATTAAAAAGAAAGAGAGGGAATAGAATGAGCATTAAGAAAATAAGAACATCTTTCTCCACCAAAGAGCGTTACAATCAATTTCCCATTTCAAAGACTTTTATAAAAACTACATTTATTTTTTTATTGCTCGAAAACTATTGGTTTTTATAAAAAAATATATTACAAATTAAATTAAATTATTTTTATTAGTCCTTCTTTTTTGAAATTATAAGATATTTTGTATCTCAAAGAGTTACGGAAATATGATCAAGACAATTTAAAATTTCCGATGATGTAAATTACCCTCAAAATAATTTTCTTGGCAAACTGAGAACTCCCATTTCATTTGTAGTGCTAAACAGTAAAGATACGAATTGTAGTTAAAATTGTTAGAGCTGATTTTGATTAAAAAAAATATTTTTTTTTGTTCTTTCGCGCTTAAATGAACTACTCTTAACTTTAGGGTTCAATATCTAATTTTAAATCATATGAAAATATAGATAGGCCTACCAAGTTCTAACCCGATCAGTAAAATAGTTTCGGCTCTAGTAGCCTGAGATACAGATAGACTGACAGCATTGCAAAAAATACTTTCTCGGGTTGAAAGGGCTATGAAACGTCGACATACTCGTAATCAAAATCTAGAGTTTGACTAGTTTTTACTATCACTATACCTTCTTTATCCGAGGGGCCACGTGAGAGTAATAATTAATTACAATATATACACATATAATGTATATTGTAATATACAGTATATTATCTAAATATTACAAAGATATATTAAATATGCTTGTTAAATTATTAAAATAGATTATTAAGTTCCTATAGTAAAATTATAAAACACATGTTTAGCTTGATTTTGTCATTTATAGTATTTATTTATATTCTTCCAAAATGTTTTGTATAGTTTCAACCAATAAAAAAAATCAGGCCGGAATTTTAATTCCAAGCCAACCTCTTTTTGATCGCTACTGTACAATTCACCAAAACAATGGTTCAACAACCATTTCGAGTTAGTTTCTTTTTATGGTCGCTACTAGTTCACCAAAAAAATAGTTCAACAACAATTTCGAGTTTAGTTTCTTTTTATGATCGCTACTAGTTCACCAAAAAAACAGTTCAACAACAATTTCGAGTTAGTTTCTTTTTATGATCGCTATTGTACAATTCACCAAAACCATAATTCAACAATGATTTCTAGTTAGTTTCTTTTTATGATCGCTACTGTACAATTCACCAAAACAATAATTCAACAACAATTTCGAGTTTGTTTCTTTTTATGATCGCTATTGTACAATTCACCAAAACAATAATTCAACAATGATTTCTAGTTAGTTTCTTTTTATGATCGCTACTGTACAATTCACCAAAAAATAAAGTTCAACAACAATTTCAAGTTAGTTTCTTTTTATGATCGCTAATAGTTCACCAAAAAATAGTTCAACAACAATTTCGAGTTAGTTTCTTTTTATGATCACTACTGTACAATTCACTAAAACAATAATTCAACAACAATTTCGGGTTAGTTTCTTTTTATGATCGCTACTAGTTCACCAAAAAAACAGTTCAACAACAATTTCGAGTTAGTTTCTTTTTATGATCGCTACTGTACAATTCACCAAAAATATAGTTCAACAACAATTTCAAGTTAGTTTCTTTTTATGATCACTCATAGTTCACCAAAAAACAGTTCAACAACAATTCCGAGTTAGTTTCTTTTTATGATCGCTACTGTACAATTCACCAAAACAATAATTCAACAATGATTTCGAGTTAGTTTATTTTTATGATCGCTACTGTACAATTCACCAAAACAATAATTCAACAATGATTTCGAGTTAGTTTCTTTTTTATGATTGCTACTGTATAGTTCAATCGTTAAACAACCATTTCAAGTTAGTTTCTTTTATTAAGTTTCACTTTATTTCCTTTTCAAAAAAATATCACTAAAAAAATAATGTAAACTATGTAGTGGTGGAATAAAGAAGGTATTTAATAAAGGCCGCGCCGGGAGAGGTTTTCAGTTATAGGATTACTAAAGTGTACATTGATTGTTTCGTGGTTTTATCCTCCTAATCATATTGTGCAACATCACAGCGAACTGGACGAACCCCGTTTTTTTAAAAATTCAGGGATGATAATAAATAATAAGCATTGTTATCGAGGACATTGGATTTTCACGCTTTAAGCTACACACTCCGCGCCAACTATTCGTAACGAATGATCAATTTGATGAAACAAAAGTGCCAACGTTAAAAAAAACTTGAAAGGGATTTAATGCAATTTATAGTTGATTGGTTTATTTGTTATAGTTTGTTTTTTTCATATCCATTTTAGATTAATAAGGGTATTGGCACTCTCGACTGTTCATTTGAAATCGCTTGTCGCTGAAAGGGCTATTCGTTTATGTCAAGGGTTTCAGAACCTTTTGCGGGGTATGACCCCAATTTTCGTTTTGGACACCGTCATGATCCTTTTATAACCTAAAATCGTTGACAGCCTACTTTTTAATGTATTATTTTAACAGAATCTTACTTCTCGTTCGGGATATCCTCATTTAATTACATTTGTGAAGTAGGTATAATTTACAGGATATGTACCTTTATTTGGAGGAAACATGGAAAAACCGTTGGGGTAAAAAAACAATAATCCAGACATCCCGGCTGAAATTTGGATACTGACCTCATAACCGACAAAATAAACGAGCGTGTCGTTAATCCCACGTGATTGATTTATTTTTTATAAATTGATTACTTATATAATGATTATATTAATGCGATTAAGATGTGTCAGAAGAGAAGCAATGATCCCAGTGGGTATTTTGGAAGGTATTCTAACAGCGCTACTAGACTGCTACAGTAAACTAAGTGAGCAAGCAACTGTCAAGAGTTGGATAACCAAAACGAACCTAAACAGTAATTTGACAGGTTTTTAAAATCGTTTTAACAGTTGATATATAAATATGAATTTTGCACTGTCTTATAAACATTATAATCACTCTTCGCCGGCGAACCAGATATAATGAGACTGATATTTACCCCACGTGCTCACTGGTATTCTTTTAAACTACCCTAGTCATCTTAGCTCAGTCGGTAGCGTGTCTGTCTGTAAAGCCAAGGGTCTAGGCTTCGATTCCCAGCATGGCCGAAAAATTTATCACTCGTGAAATGTGGGTTTACACTTACACAGTGATGAATAAACATCTGGAGACTGGATGATGTGTCTGTCCTAGTCTTAAGTCAGATTATAGGCCATATGAACCTACAAAAAACTTAGCAAGTCGGTAGCAGAAAATATAATACGGCTCGAATAAAAAAAACCTTACCCAAGCCACAGGTTGGAAACAATAATGGGTGTAAAATAATGTCATTAATACCCGATTACCTCAAAACTTTGTGCTTTTTAGAGAGTTAGCCTAGTTCCAGTGTGTTTGACTGGTCCGGACGCTAAAGATTAGTTTTTGATTCCAACAATCTGCACTGGAGGTTGAGGAAGGNCTGTAGATATCTAAAATAGAATGTAAGACGTTTAGAATTGATTTCCTCCGTCGTAAGTCTTACTATCCATCTGAACTGTACGCAGATTTACACTCATGGGATAAAAAAGAGGATGGTAAAATTTAAAGGAAATGTGTACAAATTTGAGTGGAGGGCAAGTGTAAAATCATTAAGGGAGAACGCCCTCACGCCACATTTTGAAATTCTAAGGCTAACCTCATATCACTATTACGAACAAGACAAAGTGAAACTGACATCTTTATCCGTTAGCCTGCCTACTTGTGCTACTAGTCTTTATCAGTTTGGAGCATGAAACTTGACCAATTAGAAATCATAAGCTGGTATGCATTAAATTGGATCATATATTGAGTATTCCTTAAGAATGCCACTTGTAGATTATTACATTCGTTGCTTCACATGTAGAGCAGTTGTGGCTGTAATGTAGAACAGTTACTTGTGCCTGAAGTGTACATCCCTGCCAAACGACTGCAAGTGCATTTGAATGTGCAACTCAACTAATGCACCTCTCTCTCTCGTTGATCACAGGTTCAAAATACTTCTCAAGGTCTCACGGTGGACAACAACTTGAAAACAACTTCATCAATTTGGCAACATGGCAAATAATGGTAAGGTATATTAGTGGCACGGTCTCCTACACGTGCTCAACGCTGTCATACCTGCATAAAAAGGTGGCAGTCCCATCTGGTCTGATTACGGGGTTCGAGAGCCAGTCGAGTGTATTGAGATTTTTTTCTTCCTCTATGAGTCCGAGATCTTAATTAAGTTGGTAGTGCTTCTTTATATTGAACTTGTAATTCCAGTCTCGATTCCTGGAATAACAAAAAGATTAGTCACTAATGAAACTGGGGCTTCCCTTTCCACATGAATAAGTTAATCGTCGAGAGGTTTTATTATTATTATTATTATTATTATTATTATTTATATAACTATTTGATTCGGAGAGAGACCGTTAAGGTGGGAGTGAAGGGAACACGAGTTAAGGTCAGTGTTTTTTCAGTTTTTATAGAAATATTTTTTGGTCAAAACAAATTAAACATTGCTCCAGTAAAAACTATAGTTTAATTTTCTTCACATGGTATTACCAACAATTTGTTGAATATATCTCATGAGCATAGCAGCACTAAATGACAAACTTTTTAAATGCAGAGGAAAATTTGACATTAAATTCCAGGACAACCTTTACAGATATTCAAGAATTTTCGAGGTCACCACGTGAATAAAACTAAACTTTATCTTTCTACTGTAGCAATACTTTATTTATTTTGGTAAAAACCAAATGTTTTGCTAAAGGAACTTCAAAATAATTGCCCTTTTCTCAAATTATCTACACTCACACCTTAAATACCCCTAATAAATAAATAATCCTAAATGGTTTCCCACTCTGCCCTTCTGCATATGCGAGAACACTTCCTCTAAATCAGGGGTCGGAAACCTTTTAAGCATGAAGAGCTATTTTTCAAAATATGTTTTATTCTTGGGGAGCCAAGAAAAATGTCGACTTTTATATTTGAATTTTCACCTTTACCGTAATGTATGTCTTTTATTAGTGACAAGTTAAGAATATACATATTTTATTTGTTATAAAAACATATACTATAATATTAACATTCTTCAGATTTAAATATTCGAGCCTCAAATTTTGAAGCATGATACAAAGTTAGCTTATTGTTAAAAATTTATTTATGAAGATATTAATGGAATAATAAATTGAGGACTAATGATGAATATGTAACAAAGAAGTTTAATTTCAAATAATACTCGACAATCATCCTGTTATTTACCAAACAAAATTATTTAACAAAAAATGTACAAAATTACAAAATATATGGTGGGCCTCTAAAATCTGTCAAAAGTGCGCCATGGCGCCCACGGGAACCACTTTGCTGACCCTTGCTCTAAATTATACTTTTCTAATCCCCTCTACATTATTGAAAATATGCGAGGATCCTGAAAGTTTATAAAGACACTGTGATCTTAAAATTTAACTAACTAAAAACGACAGTAAAATGGAGCATCACGAGAACTGAACGACACACGTTATTGGTTGCGCCTGCGAATGTTCAAGCGGCTATTCCATGCACCAGTTTCTCTCAAAATGTTGTATGTTCGTCCTTGCACCAGCAGGGGCTGGCTCACGCCCTTGTTTTGGTGATATTTTGGCAACTCTGCCAAGGAATGCCCGATATTTACACTCTCGGAAATGTTAGTGTTACGTTCTAGTTGTATAAACTGTTATTTTTTTTCTCATACAATGGTTGGGATCAAAGTTTCGGTGTGTGTGACTAGTGAGAGATAAAACCAGCATATCAAACATGTAGCTAAGACAGAAACTAAGGCCATTTGTTTTAGGCATTTAAGGACACTTGTTTTTGGTACTACCTCTTCCTCTGCTTCACATCATACTACTTACCATGGCTATTCACATATTCACACTAGTGAGGGAGACAAGAGGACGGTAGAATTGAGAGGGTGTTTAACCGTATTTGTGTGAACGAAGGGTAGCAAAACAATAAGGACAAATCACCTCGGTGCACCCTGCCGTAATTAGAACCCCAACCTCTTTATCCCTGACAGGTTACCTGGTGGTCTAGGGGTAAGGTGTCGGACTTCTGTGCTGAGATCCGGGGTTCAATCCTCGGTCCCGGCACAGATTTATCTGATTACCAAACCCTTCCTTCACCTCTGACAAGACATCTTGTGAATGTGGGGAATGCCAGGCCTCCACCGTGGTTCGGATTCCACGTTAAACTGTAGNCCGGGGTTCAATCCTCGGTCCCGGCACAGATTTATCTGATTACCAAACCCTTCCTTCACCTCTGACAAGACATCTTGTGAATGTGGGGAATGCCAGGCCTCCACCGTGGTTCGGATTCCACGTTAAACTGTAGGTCCTCCATTGAATCTCACAATTATCCTACCATTACACACTAGCGTAAGTTCGTATAACCCAAACGGGTAGTAAGACGCGGTGCTAATAATAATAATAATAATAATAATAATAATAATACATTCCAGTAAGCATCAAGTCCATGTACTACTAAATGTTTAATCAATATTTAACCTAACGCAACATCTGATGGTCACTATCTCAGCTGCCGCCTTGGAAAACGAGAAATTGTCACACAGACGCAATATTTAATATGATGCGTTATTTCAAAATATGGCTCACGCCAAAATAAAGTAGAAAGATTCCAATATAGCTCCTTATCCTTAATAAGCTTGTAGTTTGAGTTTTATTAGTAGAAAAATATGTGTTAAAATGTTTCATAAGCTCATTTTTAACGACTTTTTAAACTATTTGAGACTAGGTTTGATGAAAAGGACTTTGGATTTATCCTTCCTCACAAATACAGAAATTTTTTATACATTCTCAAAACAGAGATTTTTCATATATCTGAGAACTAGCAACCAGCTTTTCTCTTTATCTTGAGATAAGAAATTCCGTAGTTTTATTTCTCCTTTTTCTTAATTAAATGCCAAATACTGGTTGTAGGTGAAGGGCGAAAAGGAGGATAGTTTATACAGACCAAAGAAGTAGTTCCAGAAAACGACACAGCCCATTGTATTTTAAACCACGTGACCTGACAGCGAATGATACTTTCCCGCTGCCAAAGGCGGCCGCCATAGGGCGAGAGTTTATAGAACGCGAGAAAAGGGTATTTTCGCAATTTTCACAGCAAAATATTTAAGGCCAAAAATAAATTATTCTTTCCACATGGCAATATCAACAATTATGAATATATGTCAAGGGTATCCTAGATTCTAATGACAACTTTTTCTCTTAATTTAAAAATTTGTCATACAATACCACTATGCTCGTGACAGATATTCAACAACTGTTGATACCGCAATGTGAAGAAATTAAACTTTATGTTCTACTGGAGCAATGATTTATTTATTTGGGCACAGAACAATATTTTGCTATAAAAACTCAAAAACATTGACTTTTCCTCATGGCCCCTACACTCCAATATTACACTCTGATTTTATGTTTAAACCTACTTAGTTAAGAAATGAGTTAGACAAATAACTAGGCCCCATTTTTTTTTACTGATATAATATAGGGTAGGGTAAACAGTATACCACAACTAAATATTTTATTTATTGTTACTCGATATGTATAGAAATTCTAAAAGATATAGAGAAAATACATTAACATAAGCCATTGAACAAACATTATATTTGGTTCAAATCCCCTTCTTATCATTTCAATACCGATACCAAGTACTATTTGCCATCGATAATTTCCTTTAGAAACGAGTAAGTAGTCGATGTATTTTTTTCCAAAAATAGAAATAAATAAAGTTTTGGTATTTTTCTTTCGATACCACATTCCTAGATCTACCGGATAGGTGTTTATTTTTATTCCTTCACTAACCGGTGTTGATTAACTGGTTCATTCTCGTCGCACAATCCGGTCACTGCAAATCTATTACCTCTTCATCACTATCATATAAACCTTCAACTTACTCACACATTAAGTATGTAGGGCAGGGCACGATTAGGATTACGTCATCCTTACTGAGTAATCCCCCTGCCAGATGTGTTTTCAATCATTACCAACCTTACCACTTATATATTACCGCATCTCGTTAAAGCGCTGGAGTACCAAAACAGATCCATCTCACGAATCACTAGGCTAGGTTCATGTTCGAATCATTACAAGTTAAAATAAGTGCGATGCAAACGTTAAGTTCGTATCAAGTTTGGTTATTCACAATTATATGCCTTGCAACAGTAAGGGTTCAGCTAAACTTTCACCAATTTAACAGAAGACCTAAAAAACTGTTTTTAAAATTATCTGACACATTTAAATCATATTAAGTATTTTTATAAGGCTAGTTATAGTTTTATTATTATCTTAAAATATAATTTTCTGTNATAAGTACTCATATCAGCGTAATTAAAAAAAAAATGTGTGATAGACTAGCCTATTTAACCACCCTTGCGTAAGAAAATTTTAGTAGTAAAAGGTGAGGCTAAAGAATAAAAAATTAACCGCACGTGTCAAAAATGACAGCAGTAAGTCCCATCACGTGGCATTTTAATAAATTAAATTCAATTTAAAAAGCCCTCACTTACTTAACTGTTAGATAAGATTATCCCAATGACGGTCCGGCTTTAGATGTGCTTCCTTACTAAATAGCGTTCATCATCTCTTTTTGACGTGATTACGTCTTTAAATTTGCTACCATACGGGGGCAATCCAAAAAACCTAATGCTAACAAAATCGGGGGATACAGTTTGGCGTTGTAGTTTCGAATCTATCCTCTACATCCAAAATTAAATTATACCACTGGATAGCTAA